>PVIH01013008.1:0-60648 GCA_004025045.1 Sigmodon hispidus | reverse complement strand
AATAGCAAGAACCTGGAAACAACCTAGATGTCCCTCAACTGAAGAATGGATTAACAAACTGTGGTACATCTACACAATGGAATACTACTCAGCAGTAAGGAAAAATGATATTCTAAAATTCACAGGCAAATGGATGGATTTGGAGAATATCCTCCTGAGCGAAGTCTCACAAACTCAGAGAGATAAGCAGGGGATGTACCCACTCACTAGTGGTCTCTAAACAAACAAACAAGAAAAAAAGCCAAACATGCCCAAGCGGCAAACCACAACCACGGAACAGCTTGGGATCAGAAACACCCTGGACTGACCCTTTGGATCCCACTCCACCTAGAGGAACACCTGACTCACTCTTGAGGGAGGGGGTAAAGAACTGGATTTGGCCAGAAGTGGAGACTGATCTAAGCATTACTGGGTCAGTGGGACCATAGGACTGTCTGCTCCCTGCCCAGGGAGGGGATGGGGAGTTGCAGAGGAAAAAAATGACCAGATGTGTTGGGAGGGGGAAGAGACCTTGAATAAGGATATACAGGTATGGAAAAAAAAATTCAGAGGGAAAGATGAACACAAAGAAAATATAGGTGTAGCAATCTTATTTGTATTTCTTCCCTTGATAAGCCATGCTTATCATTCTTATCCTCTGTATAGTTATTGTTAACTCTTCCACATTTTAAATTCTTTTTACTGTGTTTTTTTTTGGATAAATACAAAATAAAGAAGGAAGAAAAAAAAAAAAAGGTTATCACCATCTCTCAAAGGACATGATAGGTTACCACCATGTCCCAAAGCATATTACACATGATGACCTGTGTGACCTGTATGCTGTTCTACTTTATTCCACTCCCCTCAACACAGCTGGCAGAGCCCCTTAAGCCATGACCTCATTCCCCAAACTCAGGAATTCTTTGTAGTTCTTGTGCTGACTAGACTTCTAAAACCTTATGGGATCTACAAATAGCTATTGACATAATGATTAAGCAAGAGATGCCACAGGCTCCCCAGATTATCCAGGGCAACATTAAATAATGATCCCTTCCAAAATATCAGTCTTGGGTAGGAGGAAGAGAGTAATGTGAATTCATATCTCAAGACAGCTCTTTCTCTTTGTCAGGTGCTTTCTTCATGATGGGGGTCATGATCTTTAGTCTATTGACACCAGAGCTTTAAGTATGCAGGACAGATACATCATAGTCTTTTCTTTCTTTTTCTCTTTTTTTGCATGTCAAAAGTAAGGTCTCATTCATACCTATATATTGCTTTTAAAATCACCTCACAACCTTTGCTTCTCTGCACAGACTTGTTTCTCTTCCTGTTTCAGCTTATTCACCCAGAATAAAATTACAATATATGGAGAAGCAAATGTGTATTTATTGAGTTTCTGTTAAGTAACTCAATTTGGTCATAATTTTGTGTCAAATTACTAGTCAATTAAATTATTAAGTATCTTAATATATGAAAACAATACAACATATAAATAATCCAACTCATGAGAACTTTGATGTCTTCTCCTTTCTCTGGCTATTGCTTCGTTGCCCTGTTCTCACTTCTGTCCCTCCCCCATGTGTGGTTTCGCCCACCCCATCCTCAAACTAAACAAGCATGGAAATAATATTGCAAAAATGCTCATGGGTCATCACCACCACTTTCCCCCTTACATTGCAGTTCAAAAAGTATTTTAGGACCCTTCATTTATCCTTGGTTTGTAATTGATGTTAGTTGTTCCAGTAGACATTGTACTGATACTGTTAGATTTCTTACTGTCACTGTTTTCCTAACACTGACTTAATACATACATAAACTAATGAATAATTGTGTTAGGTAGGGTTGTATGTTTGTTTTGCTGTGAAGAAACACCATGATCAGGGCAACAGTTATAAAGAAAACATTTAATTGGGATAGCTCACTTATAGTTTTAGGGGTTCAGTTTATGATTATCATGATGGGGAACATGGTGGCATGCAGGCAGATGTGATACTGGAGTAGCTGAGAGTCATACATCTTGCAGACAAAAGGAAGTTGACTGAAACCCTGGGTGGTATCCTGAGCATAGGAAACCTTAAAGTCTACCCCCACAGTGGTATCCTTTCTCCAACAATGCCATACCTACTCCAACAAAATCAAATTTACTAATAGTGTCATTCCCTATGAGGTTGTGGGGGTTAATTACATTCAAACTACCACAATAACTGATTTTATAATTGTTATAAGGAAATAGAATTCTTTCAAGCTAAACATTCAATATCAATTTTGGAATTTTCTATTTTAGGGTAATAAACTTATTTCTCTTGACAGATTTACATAAGAAGAAACAGAGGAAAGTCAAAAGCTTCATTACATCTTCTAGTCATTCAATAACCATTTTCTTTCTATTTTTTTCAGGAACATCAGACTTCTCGATGTTCTCTTTGAACTTTGTAATTGCTTTTCATATCTCCTTAGTTATTTGCAGGAATAAAACAAATTCAATAATCATTGCAAAGAGAAAGCATTTTCACTATTTGCCTTGAAGCCAGTTGCATCTTAAATTGGTGAGAAAATATGAGTAAGTCCCCACACTCATAGCTGTGCTACTGTGCTGTGAGGAACCGGAAATGTGGGAGAAGTTTTAGAAGGTAATTTTGCTTTTATTCAGAACCGCCTTTTCCTTAGAAATTTAACTTCATGGAAGGATCTGGACCCTCTGAATGTAGATGACATTCAAAAGGGAATGTAGTTTCTGGAGCCTCTTGCAAATGGACCAGAATCTATCCTGGAGTACTGGCTTCTCGGAGCTCATGCCTAGCAGAGAAAACATCTTTCTCAGCCTTGATACTCGGGTGAGGGACTCGGTCCTAACTCAGCTGGTTATGCCAGACAAAACTGACTCCTACTGGAATTTCTTGCCTTCTCTGGGAGTGAAGGAGGGGAGACTATGGGAGAACTAGGAGAAGGGGCAGGAGAGGGAGCAGTACGGGGTATGGTAATTTTTTTTAAATAATATATAAGTATATATGCAAATATATGACATCATAGGGGAAGGAGAGGGAATGAGAGAGAGAAATTTATGAGAAAGAAAAAGAGAGATTAGATACTGGGGTTCAGGGCTATCTTAACTGAATTTTGATCCCCTAAACTGACAAATTCACTCTCAATGGACTATGATATAGCAACATTTTTATCCATCTCTGTCAGAGAACTTGGCATGGCACTGGGGCTCAATGCCATAGATCAGCTCAGTCAAAGTCCACAGGTATATTGGACTGAATTTTTTGTTGTACTTGAAGCTTCGTGAATGGAAATGTCTTTATACAGAATGATTGTATGTCAGCCCCAAATGGGATATCTTCTTCAAAATCCCTCCTTTCAGGGCACAGGAAACCCTGTAGAAGGAGAGACATGAAGAGTGTATGAGTCAGAGAGGATGAAGAAAATGAGACTTTCTAAATCCTATGGTTAAAGTTTATTATGAACTCACAGGAATGGAGGAAGCATGAGTAGTTCTGTGCCATGTCCTCTGCATATATATTATGGCTTACAGTTTAGTGTAATTGTGGGATTCCTCAGTATGCAAATGAGTGTGTCTCTGTCTCTTGTGCCTTCTCTTGGGCTCTTTGCCTTCTGTTTGTTTTGTCCAATTTCGATGTGTTTGTTTTTATTTTATTCTATTTTGTCTTAATTTATTTTTATTCCTTAGAAGCCTTTTCTGTTCTCTAGAGAGAAACAGAGAGAGGATGGATCTGGATAGGAACAGGTATGGAGGAACTGGGAGGGGAACTCATAATCAGGATAAATTATGTGAGAAAATAATATTTCAATAAAAAGAAAAAACAAACAAAAAGAATGAGTGTGCTTTAGTTCCAGCCTTGCCGACATATACAATTCCACATCTATATGTGTTCCTCCCTCTTTCTTTCATGAATCAATGTTACACGTGCATATCATTTGTTTTAGTCATATTTACCCCACACTGTCTCTTGTCACCTTCCCAGGAAAACCATTTTACTTTCCAATGTATCACCTTTCTCGGCTTGTGTCTTTTTATCATAACTCCCGGTTTTAAGAAGGGCTGTTTGCATGTTCATGGTTTAGAGTTATTTACAGAAGTGATGGCTACACCAGTGATCAAATTAACACTCCCACCCACAGAAACCATTAACTATCAATAGTTTTTTTTGCAATGAGTCCCTTTATTGATTATGAAATGATGATGGACATAAATGATATACAGACATACATGAGGGTAAAACACTCACACACATAAAATTAAATTTTTAAAAAACCTTCTTGTGAAGAGTGTGGTTTTTCTTAATGAGCAATTGGAGGAAAAATGTTTTTCTAAACAATTTCTCAAGAGATAAAAGTGTAAGATATTTCTGAAGGTATGTAGAATCATAAAGTTTAGGCTAAAATGATGAGAAAATCTAAAGCCATTGTGATGTTTACTATATTATCAGTAGTGCTATGATTTCTGTCCTCTTAGAGAAGCTTAAATTAGCCATTCCAGATGGCTCTTTCAGAAATTTGTATTATATTTTCCTATGGAGGTAAAGAAAGATATCAAATTTTAAGGAAATTTCCAGAATTACAAACAAAAATACAGATGCATGGCATAGGATTTTCAGTACATAATGACATTCTGAAAAGACTTTTCATTTCTTCTTTGTTTTATTGTTTTCTAGACAGCCATGCATTTTCTTAAAGGGAACCAGGAAAAAAACAAGGATACATTACTCACAGGAACAATGCTACTTTTGAAAATTCAATATGTGTATTCTTGAATACATAGAATTTAATATGAGTTACTATTTCTCCTTAGAAAGAAACAGTAATTGTTGTCAGGGAGTGAGGAAGACAGCTACTCACTTCACTTAGTGTCCCTGTGTCCTTGGCAGGTATGTAGAAGTAACTAGTGTCAAAAGGCCAGTGGAATGTTTGAGATAAAAATTATCAAAGGTGAGCCTGACTTGAATTAATACAATTTCAGTCTTGTATCAGATTATGGACATAAACTGTGGACAAATATTTCAAACTTGATAGTTAAAAAGTATTAGAATTAGAAAGGACTCCAGCCATTTTTATCTGTGTAGAATTCACCTCTCTGTATTCCTATCTGCTAGCCTTGGGAATCAGCTCAATAATCCAGTATAGAAAATATGTAGGAAAGGTTGAAAGGGTAAAATGGAGAGTCAGGAAGTTCTTCCTTATAGTAAGCTTAAACATCCTCTTTTATAGCATGTTCTTGCTTTCTGTCTTGGGAAAATAAGAAGATTAAATCTTTAGGACATACTTAAAACCATGAGTCATGCAGACTGCAATTCTTCTCTTCTTTATAGTGAATTTTATAAAGCATACTTAAACTTTCCTCCTAGCTGGTGGTTCTCAGACTCCACCCCAACTTGATTGTCTTTGAACTCTTAAGTTCCTTGACATCTCATCTAAGTTATTCAGTGTTTTTCTTGAGTACAAAACAATTTCAGTCCTTGAGAGATAACATCCTGCACAATGCTGTCTGAGAGTATAGGCAAACATATTTTTTAAAGACTTTAAGAAACAAAGTTAAATATAACTAAAGAAATGTACCGTGTTATCGTTTGAATGTTTGTCTTCTCCAAAGTGCATCTTTAAGTTTAAAAAGTAATTACAGCATTAAGTTAAAAGAGGTGGGACCATCAAAAAACTAGTCAATCGTGAGTGTCCTGCCTTTATGGGAAACATAATGCCTTTAGAAAGTTCAGTGCTTTGTCTGATGGTATGTCAGATAGAAAGCCCCTGTTCTTTACTCACCAGCCTCCAGAATGTAATAAAATAAAAGTTTTCTTTATAATTTACCCACACTTAAAGTATCCTTTTATAGCAATGCAAAAATACATGAAAAGAATTTTGCACATAGAACAGCAGTAAGCTCAAATTTCATTATCATCATATATCCTTGGAAAAGCATTCGCATATACATTAGACTTGGATTTAGAAAACAAAAGCATATATTTTTCAATTCTTAAATATTGCATAGTTTTAAATTATTATTAAACAAAATTATTCAAGGCTGCTAATTCATCTTGGATAATACAATGACCTTGGGTTGATTATCATGTTTTATGAAAAACTGTGTCAAAGGTATGATTGTCAGTTATTAAAATAGTTTAAGAGATCAGATGCATATAAGTAGCAAAAATCAACTATTCTCTCATCCTTCTGTCACCTGTGCTGTATAGCAGTCACCAGTTATTAATTTAAAACAAACTATGATAACAGGTTTTCACTAAACAGACTTAGTGCTAACTTACTAATGCAAGTATTTGTAACATACCCCTTATTATTCTAAAGCTAGAATCACCTACTCATTTATTCTGAAGTAAGTTGCATTTGTCACATATTCATAGTAACAGATTGGAAAAAATTGTAAAAAGTATACATGCAAGGTCAAAATCTACTTTATTGCTATACTGATCTCTTTTGCTCATTATTACTTTTACTTTATTCTTTGAAATTTTCATATATGTATACAAATATTTTGATCACATCCAAATACGTTTGTGCTCCCCTCAACATAGGATACTCCCTTCCAACTCCTCTCAAGGTCATTCATTAACTCTCTCCACTTCTTTTAAAAATATTTTATTCTTTGAGAATTTCATAGGATATAATTTTCATCATATTCACTCATTCATCCCATATTCCCCCCAGACAACACACCATCTTCCTAGTGTAAGGATTCCTGGTAGCGGCCACATGGTAAAGCCAACATGACTCCTGCAGAGTGTGTCATATGGAGGGCATGGACCCAGGCATGGCTATGTAAATCTGTGCCCACCTGCTCTCTTAAAAGGAGACAACACGTGATAGCCAATCTCTTTCTCCTCCCCTGCTTGCCTCCCCTAGTACAAGCTTGGTAACTCCCTTGAATAAACTTTTGTGTGGTATCTGGTGGTGTGCATTTCTTCTCACACACAAAACCAACATCTAGTCTACTTCATATCCTCTTTTATTCTGTTTTGACTACAGTTGGATATGTCCATATACTCTGGTGGAGAAAGCATGCCCTGGAATTTACTCAGCTGACTAGAAGCAACTGATTCTCCTTCCCCTAGAAGCCACTGACTGTAATGTAGTTAGGTTTGGAACACTTGAACTACTTACCACTCTATGCTAAAATGATTTTTGTCTTAACCTTTGCAGGCAACCATAACTGTTATAGGGAGTACACTGGTTCTTTGACATCCTGAAGACTTTGTTTTAGTCTAGTCTTTCCTGGCTTCTGGCTCTTAGATTCTCTCTGCCCCTTTACTATGGCAGTCCCTGGGCATTGAAGATATAGATGTCCTATTTGTAGCTAAGTTCTTGACAGCTACTTATTCTCTGAACTTAGACCAGCTATGTATGAGTGTCTGTATTAACCACCATCCTCTGCACAAAGAAACTTCTCTGAGAGCTGCACTAGTCTACAGGTAGAAAAATAGAAATTCAGAAAGAAGTTTGTTACAATGACCAGTTGATAATATAGTAGCAGCAGATCACCCCTGGGGCCCATTACCTCCACAGCCATTACTTCTTACATATTTGTAGTAGCATGCATTTTCTCCTTCCTATGGGATGGGAATAAAATCCAAGACAGAAAATTATTAGTTAGCACATAATATTTGTGCCACTATTGCACCCATGAGCAACCATGCCATTTATTACTGCTGTTTACAGGGTTCACAGATATGTTATACTATTCATGAATCCACTAAATCCAAGGTCATGTATAGCATCTTCAAGTACTATGAAAGGAAGCCCACAAGATTGAAGCTCCCTGGATAATACTGGCTTGATTCTTCCATGTTTTGTAACCAATGTGCCTTCAGCTGAGTGTCTTACTATCAATATCTTATAAGGAGCCAAGAACAATAGAGCAATATATTCTAGTGTTTGGGGAGTCTTTGGGACACCTATAACCAACAACCTGAAGAAAAGTAGTCCATATTTGGCACTTGGCTTTTTATTTAGCAGTGTATGGCTTCAGGAATGAGCATAGTCCCTTGTATAAGTAATTATAATTAAACTGTTTTATATATATATAGGAAGCTTATAAGATAGTAGGTTTATATATGGCTTTTTTTAACATTCTAAAATGTTAATTATCCTTACCAACTCTCCCACTGCCCTACTCTCCCATTTGTCTACACACTTAAACATTTCTTTGCATTATCCCTACTTTTTCATTTATATTATCTGTGTTTTATTGTATCTTCCTCTCTTAAGATTATTCTTCCACCTATGGTCTATTTCTAATTTCCAGTATTCTATGGTTACTATTTATGAAACATACAAATCCAAACTTCAGATGTAAAGATTCATATATGAGTGAGAATATGTGAGGTTTGTCTTCCTTCATTGGGGTCATGTCACTCTATACATTTTCTCAGTCACAACTATTTTCCATGAAAATTATTTTTCTTTACAACTTAATTAAACTCCATTGTATATAGGTACCATATGTTCATTTTCCAATCATCACTTGACTCTGGTCTTCATTTTAATATTATTATTAACTCCCTGTATCCTGGGATCATTGACCATATTCACATAGGTATGAAGTCATCCACTGCGACATGGATTTTTAACATCTATAATTGTCTCCCTTTTGATTTTTGAGACTAAGTTATTTTTTAACATTTCTATTCAATTAGGTTTGAAGTAATTTGCAATCGTTCTCAAAAGTAGTGGAAATACTTTCTAAAGTCTGGAATCTGTGAGACTTTTGTTTGTTTTAAGATAAGAACCCAGTCTGTAGATGAAGCTAGCTTGCAATTCATTAGATATCACAGAAAATCCTGAACCCTATGTTTTTGCCTCCTTATAGCTATGATTACAGAAGTGTGCTACTATGCCTCCTTATGGCTGGGTTTGTTTTGATTGCTTGTTTTTTAGCATGTTCAGACCACAAGTATGATGTCTTAATACTCCCTTAATCTCAGTTTCTATGTCATTATTATGCTTTTGCTGAGTCAACACTATCAAACATTCTATTTATCCTAAGAATTCTTGCTAAATGTATTAACACATTTAGTAATTTTTCCCATTTTTACTCTAAATTAAATGAACTTCCCTTTAAAAATCAACTTATAACAATAACAAAATAAAAACAATCTCTTCTAGGATTTCATGCTATTTAATTATTTAGTGAGTAAAGTCAAAATCATGAAGTTTCTACCTGTTTACAAGAATGTTATAGCCCCTTCAGGCTTTAGTGCACATGTTTCCATAGAGTAATGTTGATATTCAGAACATCCCACAGTAAAGAAAGTACATTAAAACACTGAAGATGGAGAAAAATAAGCAAACAACAACAAAACACAAAACCAACCAAACCAAAGTGAGAGAAAGAAAAAGCACAGGTCAGGCAAAAATGAGTTCTTGAGTCAAATAAAACAGATTGTTGTTTTTGTTAAAAAAAAAAAAAAAAACTCAAGATGGATCCACTTAAATATAAAAGACCATGAACACTTTTATTTAAAATATCACCATTAAATATACAAATCTATGATAGTAACAAAATAATGCAAAATTAAGATCAATACAGTGAGACAGCATTATGTAGTTAAGTAAATCTTTAACTCAAAACCTCTTTGAAAGCTGCAATATGAAAAATATTAAATTAGAATAAATAATCAGTCCATAATGGCTTGTATAGGACATAGTGCTCAAATCATTGTGGACTGCAACAATTTATTCTAGATTACAAATTAATAGGTAGTGTAAAAACTTGTGTAATTGAAATAAGGAAGGAATGTTAAATTAGGATCACAGCTCTGGTTGCCAAGTACACTGTGTATCATCAGTCAATGCTGCTAGCCCAGCAGTGAAAAGATTTGACGCTATCCTCTAGATATTCCTCCACTGCTGTTATCAACCTAATAAAAAGTAGACAGAAACAAAGTAAGTAATCTAAAGATACGGAACACTGGAGCGCAGAATTAAACAGAGTATAAATCATTGCAGTCTATGTAAAAATTCTAATAGTTAAATTACACAAATTACAGAGAAGCACAAAAATTAGGTAGTAATAGAAACAGTAATTTAAATAGTTGGATCAAAACATGTGAATCACATAGTGATTCACTGCTGGATGTGTCTCCACTGTAGCATAGCGTGCTGTATTAGAAGGGCTTAGAACTGGTTAAGAGTCACTGGTTAAGAGCCATTCCTACCAACTACCTATTTGATCTTGGAAAATCTTTCCTTGTTTCCATAAGCCCACATTTTCCAATTTTGTACTGAGCTCAGTGAAACCAGCTGTACACAGAGTGATTCAGATGTATCAAACCTTAAAGTGCCATTCAAATACTTGATTATTACTGATTTGCAGTAACTAGTATTCTCTTAGACCCTATCTTTTTGCAAATCAGGTGATTTGTTGGTTATAGCATGGGGGTGGGAGTGGGGTGCTGGAACTGTGACAAGCCATGGTATATTATCCTATAGTCCCTTACATGTCAAGCAGTATGCAGAAATGTTAATCCTACTTGGATGAAAAGAGGATTCTGAGAACAATGAATCATTTATCATTTAATTATTACTGATCTTCTCTGTTGAAAAAAAGTTAAACAGTTGTTTCTCATATAATATAAAAAAAAGACTTAAGATCAAATAATCTACTGCATATAAATATGATGCATTCCACAGAGGTACCAACACAGAGAAATAAACTTGGATTTGAACATTTATTTTTAATACCCCATCACGAGACCTGTAGTTTGGAGTTAACATTTTGAGATCTTAGGAATAAATAAATAATAACTTGGTCTGTAAACGTTGTCATTTCTATTAGAGAGCTTTGGAATGAAAAATCCAAAGAAATCCTGATGTGCCTGAAATTCTACCACAAATTTAGTATTTCTTCCTTATATTTACAAATATGACTAAGTTAGTTATTTTTATGATAAATTCTTCTTTTCTATGTCAGAATTGTGTAATTATAGTATGAGCAGTTATTTTATTATTTTAGTCTTTTATTACCCTCCCAACTCACCAGTAACAATACAGTCATAGAATCAGTACTATGATACTCCATATAATATATTCCCAGTATTGTGAGTATGTCATAGAGAGGCAAAATGTTTGCCTATCAGTAAAATGCTGGGTTTTACTCCTGGCACAAGGGGAAGAGAAAGAAGAAAAAAAAAAAAAGAGGGAAGGAAGGAAGGGGAGGGAAGGGAAGGGCAGAGGAGGGCAGGGGCAAGAGGGGAGGAGAGGAGAGGAGAAAAGGCAAGAAGAAGAGAAATATATTTCTTTACTGAAATCAACTAAAGAAATGCCAGTCACATAGTTACTAAAAAATAAATAACAAGTTCAGTCACTAAAATAATTGAAGAAAGTGAATCTCAAGGTAAACAAGTAGTATTCAAAATTAATAACTATTTATATTTTAAATACACAATTGCCTGTCAATGTTTATGGATAATTTTGTAAGCAAAATGAAATTATAATTTAAAAACCAGATACTGTGTTTATTATTCAGTTTGGAAATTTTCCAAAATGTTTATTCTTGTCAACTTTTCAGATTTTTATTTGTGGTCAACAAGTTTGTAGAGACATATGAGTGCCAATTAGCTAGAAATTCTAGGTACACACTTCTACTCCCAGAACACCAATTCCGTGCCTGAATAAGCATCATGTAAGTGAATGAAAATATCTTTGCAAAGAGTTTGAGAATGTAAAAACTCATTTGCAAATATAATGATTTCATTTGGCTATAACAGACAACAGTTATCAGTAAGCTAATGGTTAATCTAAATAAAAAAAATGCCTTCTGAAGAGTATTTGCTGCTAAATAAGTGGCAAATACATTATTTCATTTTTATTTGGCATTTATAAACAATGGCTAGAGCTAGTCAGCAGAATGATGCTTTCTAAGGGCAGTAAATACTAGACAGAGAATGCAAAGTTTCAGTTACATAACAAAGATAAGTTCAAGAAATCTCCCATATGGGGTGGCTGTAGCATACTGTTTGAAAACAGAGTGAAAGAAAATTACAAGACTAATCAGACTCGTGTGTGTGTGTGTGTGTGTGTGTGTGTGTGTGTGTGTACATTCATACATACAGTCAATTGGTTAAAGTACATCTTTTTCATAAAAGATAAAAATAATTGATCTAGAATATTGAGAAAATGCAATTGTAAAAATAATGTAGATGTAACAAGCACTGAGGATGGGAGCAGCATTTCTTTCAATATCCACACAGAGTTTGTAGAAGAAAGACAAAATAATCTTGACTATTACTCATGTAATTTATAATTTTATTGTGAACACTGATACTTATCTAGAATACCAATCAATTTTGTAATGTGTGAAAGTTTGGGAGGAGAATGATAATAAAATATTTACATAATTGCAGCTACAATACGATTGCAAAAAATATTTGTAGTGTTCCGTAAAAAGATTGAAGAAATGATTAGAATGCTTCATTACAAAACCATGCTAAATTATACTATGTGAAGTTTAATTAGATTTAAGCATTAGACAGTAAATCAGTTATCAGAGCATCACAAGAGGGTCCCATAAATATACATAATATTTATGATTTTTCCATCAGTTAAAAATAAATAATTTTAAACATAAAATAACTGTCACTAAAGAATCCAAAAAAATTTTAAAGGTAATGTCATTATGTTCATAACATTTTGAACCTGAATCAGTATCCATATTGAGTAAAACCATTTCCCATCTATCCTTTTCAAACTCCAATGAGATGTGGTGGGAGGGGGAAGGGACCTTGAATAAGGATATACAGGGATGGAAAAAAAAATTTCAGAGGGAAAGCTGAACACAAAGTAAATATATGTGTAGCAATCTTATTTGCATTACCACCCTTGATAAGCCATGCCTATGATTCTTGTCCTCTTTAAAGTTATTGTTAACTTTTCCTCATTTTAAATTCATTTTACTGTTTTTTGTTAAATACAAAATAAAGAAGAAAGAAAAAAATAATGAAACATATTTAAATAAAAAAATAAATTCCAATGAGAACTGAAGTTAAATATTGTTTCAAAGAATGAGAAAAGGAAAATGAATCATGACAAATGTTACTAAGAACATGTAAAAAAGAATCCTGTGAATTTGGATGTAAATGAAAATTAAAATAGCCACATGGCTAGAAGTATGGTGGTTACATGAAACTGTAGACAATCACATGGACCATTAACTACAGCACTGAAAGTACAATGTGAGGAAATAAAATCAGTGTGTCACATAGATGTCAACACTCCCATATGTGTCACAGTAGCCAAGATATTAAATCAGCCTGTGTCAATCATTAGGTGAGTGGATAAATTGTTAAAACCCAAGGTAAATATCCACAGTGAAATATTATTTAGTATGAACATACTGCTAGCATATGAAACATGTAGGGCAGGCATAATCTGGAAATGAACTAAATATTACATGTTTTTTCTTATAGATGTGATCTGAAAATGTCAGTCTTAAGAAACTTAAGAGTATAGTAATGGTTACCAAAGGAGGTAGGGAAGGGAATGGAATGAAGGATCTAAATGAGGACTCTCAACTCCTCTTTATTTATAGGTTGAGTAAACAGCTGTGGGCTACTATTTGATTCTCATGTGTTATGCGAATATTCCACTTTTGAAATTTTAAGATTACCCTAACATTAAGCTGAAGCACACTCATAAATTCTTCCAGAAAGCCTGTGATAATAATTAAGAACAGTCAAATCTTTAACTGCAGAGACATGAAAGAAATAGAAGTGGTTATTAAAGAGTGCTTCTACCCATTTCTCCCCTATCCTAAGGCCTGATGTGGGCTTTCTTTCTGTATGCTGTAAATTACCAACTGGATAATAAAGAAACCTATGGAAAAGCAGCTAAGAGGCAGGCAGGAATTCCACGCAAAGATAAAGGGGAAGGAGAGTGAAATCAGACAGAGATACTGCAAGCTGCCACCCAAAAGAACAAGATGCAATGGAACACATATAAGACCACTAGCCACATGGAAAAACATAGATTAATAAAAATGAATTGAGTTAAATTGTAAGTGCTACCTGATAATGAGCCTGTGCTATAAGCCAGACAGTTTGTAATTAATACAAGCATTTGTGTGGTTATTTAGGGTTAAGCAGTTGCAAGGTTGCTGATCCAGACCTCTGTGCTAGGCTGGGTCAGAAGCTTCCTACTACACAGGAACACTCCACTAAAACCCTAGTTTATTGGACACTCCCATCTACAAATCCTGTCCCAAACCCCAAATACACTACCACAAAAAAGAACAAAAATTAACAGTCACTGGTCATTACTATCCCTTACTATTAATGGACTCAATTTATCTATTACAAAAACACAGACTAACACAATGGAAATAAAAACAGAATCTACCCTTCTGTTGCAGACAGGAGACACGCAGAGAAATAAGGAAGCAAACAGATACTATGACTCAAATGAACTTAACAAATATATCAGAACATTCCACCCAAACACCAAAGAATATAACTTTATATTATAGCACCCCAATAGAACTTTCTCTAAAATTATCACATAATGGTTCATAAAACAAGTATGAATAAATAAAAAAAATGGGACTAACCCCTTTTCCCTATTAGATCACCATAGACTAAAGTTAGAGGTCAGCAACAACACAAGCCATAGAAAGCCTATAAACTCATAGAGAGAAAGCATTTCTCAATTGTGGGTCAAGAAAAAAATAAAGAAAGAAATTAATAATCTCCTAAAATTTAATGAAAATGAATCCACAACATACCCAAACATATGGGACATGATGAAGGCAGTGGTAAAAGCAAAGTTCATAGCACTAGGTACCTACAGAAAAAACTTGGAGAAATCTCACACAAGTGACATAACAGCACAGAGAAAAGTTCTAGAACAAATAGAAACAAACTCACTCAGAAGGAGTAAATGGCAGAAAATAATCAAACTAATGGCTGAAGTCAATAAAACTAAAACAACGAGAACAATAAAAACATTTAATCAATCAAAGAGTTGAATCTTTGAAAAGTCAACAAGGTAGATAAACCCTTATCCAAACTAACCAAGAAACAGACACATGAATAGGAAGAGAGAGAGAGAGAGAGAGAGAGAGAGAGAGAGAGAGAGAGAGAGAGAGAGAATACCCAAATTAACAAAATCAGAAATGAAAAGGGGGACATAAACCCTGCACAAAACTCAAATCCAAGTGGATCAAAGACTTCAACATAAAACCAGCTATGCTGAACTTGATAGAAAAGAAAGTGGAAAATACCCTCCAATGCATTGGTACAGGTGACCACTTCCTAAATATAACACCAGTGGCACAGACACTAAGAACAACAATCAATAAGTGGGACCTCCTGAAACTGAGAAGTTTCTGTAAGGCAAAGGACACAGTCATTTAAACAAAATGACAGCCTACAGCATGGGAAAAGATTTTCATCAACCCTTCAAGTGGCAGAGGACTGATCTCTAAAATATATAGAGATCTCAAGAAACTAGAGCCCCAAACAGTTAATTAACCCAATTAATTTAACCCAATTAAAAAATGGGGTTCAGAAATGAAAGGGGAATTCTCAGCAGAAGAATTACAAATGTTTGAAAGGCACTTGAGAAAATGCTCAACATCTTTAGCCATCAGAGAAATGCAAGTCAAAACAACTTTGAGATACCACCTTATACTTGTCAGATTGGCTAAGATAAAAGACACAGATGACAGCTTATGCTGGAGAAGTTGAGGAGCAAAGGGAACTCTCCTTCATTGTTGGTAGGAGTGTAAGCTGGTTCAGCCACTCTGGAATGCAGTATGGCAGTTTATCAGAAAACAGGGAATCAATTTCCCCAAAGACCAGCAATACCACTTCTGGGCATATACCCTAAAGATGCCCAGTCATATGCTAAAGGCATTAGCTCAACTATGTTCAAAGCAGCATTTTTCGTAATAGCAAGAACCTGGAAACAACCTAGATGCCCCTCAACTGAAGAATGGATTAATAAACTGTGGTACATCTACACAATGGAGTACTACTCATCAGTAAGAAAAAAATGATATACTAAAATTCGCAGGCAAATGGATGCATTTGGAGAATATGCTCCTGAGCGAGGTCACACAAACCCAGAAGGATAAGCAGGGGATGTACTCACTCATTAGTGGACTTTAAGCAAAAACATTGAAAGATGATGGGTGAATAGAGTGATTTAAAAGACACACACACACACAAAGAAAAAGAAAAGGGGGACCTAACAACTGACATTGAGGAAATGCAGAGAATCATTAGGTCACACTCCAAAAAC
The DNA here is from genome assembly GCA_004025045.1 of Sigmodon hispidus. NCBI lineage: Eukaryota > Metazoa > Chordata > Mammalia > Rodentia > Cricetidae > Sigmodon > Sigmodon hispidus. The sequence goes on along the minus strand of PVIH01013008.1, from coordinate 44,403 downwards.
TTGTACTCCTCTAATTTAAAAAACCTAAAAGAAATGCCCAGCTTCCTGGACAGGTATGACTTACCAAAATTAAATCCAGGCTAGATAAGTGACATAAATAGACCTATAACTCCTAAGGAAATATAAGCAGTTATTAAGTCTCCCAACCAAACAGAAAGAAAGCTCGGGGTCCAAAGTTTTCATAGCAGAATTATATTTGATTTTAAAGAAGAACTAATATCAATACGCATCAAATTGTTCCACACAATAGAAACAGAAAAAACATTGCCAAACTCCTTTTTATGAGGCTACAGTCACCATGATATCCACTCCACACAAAGATGCAACAAAGAAAGAATTACAGACCAATATCCCTCATGAACACTGATGCAAAAGTACTCAATACTTTTGTAAATTGAATTCAGGAACATATCAAAAAGCCATCCACCATGATAAAGTAGGCTTCATCACAGAGACACAGGGATGTTTCAAAATATGAAAGTCTGTCAATGTCATCTATCATATAAAAAAAAAACATGATCATCTCTTTGGGTGTTAAAAAATCTTTGACAAACTCCAACACTCCTTCATGATAAAGATCCTGGAGAGAACATAGATACAGAAAAAATACCTAAATATAGTTAAGGCAATATTCAGCAAGCTGAAAGTCAACAGCAAACTAAATGGGAGGAAACTCAAAGAAATCCCACTAAAGTCACGTACAAGACAAGGCTTCTCACTCTCCCCATGTCTATTAAATATAGTTCTCAAAGATTTAGCTAGAAAAATAAGACAACGGGGCTGGAGAGATGGCTCAGAGGTTAAGAGCACTGACTGTTCTTCCAAAGGTCCTGAGTTCAATTCCCAGCAAAACCACATGGTGGCTCACAATCATCTATGATGAGATCTGGTGCCCTTTTCTGTAAACTGTATACACAATAAATAAATAAATATTTTTAAAAAATGTTTCTTATAAAAAAATAAAAATAAGACAACAAAAGGAGATCAAGGGGATACAAATTGGAAAGGAGGCAGTCAAATTATCACTATTTGCAGATGATGTGACAGTAGTATATAAAAATGACCCCAAAAATTCTACCAGGGAACTCCTACAGCTGATAAACACTTTCAACAATGTAGCAGTATACAAGATCAGTTCAAAAAATCAATAATTCTTCCATACACAAATGATAAAAAGGCTGAAAATATCAGGGAAACAGCACTGATATGGGAATGTCTTTAAATTATTTTAAAAAGATATATTTTTAAATTTTCTTTAATCCAAAAATTAGCAGTTAATCTCAAAATATTTTACATTAGCATGGATTTTGGTTTACCTATAGAAGTTTAAGGTCAGTTTTGTTATACTGTATGTATATTTCTACTCTTGTTTAAGATATGTTTATGTAATTCCTTTAAATTATAATGTGTAATTAGAAATACAGATTAAGTCATTTATGATAACCAAACTTATAATCACATTGGTTAGGTTCTTTTATATATACAAAGATATATTTCAATTTAATAGGTAATCTTCAAATACCTGAAAGACCTACAGAATATGACATTTTAAATGTTTTTTTAAGAACTTAGACTTTTTTGGACAGTGAGACAGGTCTGTTCCTAGGACCACCAATCTAATTCAAGAGAATGATGAGCATCAAAGAAATGCCATATGGAATTTACTTTTTTGTGGCAACTGTTAGCTATTAGACAAGAAACTATTCTTGTATCGACAGCTTGACAGTATGCTGTATGAACTGGACATGCAAGTTCTACAGGAAAGTGACCTCTTAACTTTGTCAGAACAAGTGGGTATGGTCCTTCAGGCTCCTGCTTCGCAGAGAAAACTGCCAGACATCTGTCAATACACAAAGGGAACAGACTGAAGAACTATGCCAGAATGGGCAAAGCAATTTTTCAAATTTCCTGCTTCACTGGAAGGTATCTCAGAGACTCTAGGCCTGTAGGCTAAAAATGAATGCCCCACCATTACAAAGGAAACTTGGGTGAATCTTCAGGCAGACAGGTGTCATCTCTGTCATTTCAAGATTTTGGAGTTGCTTGTACTTCTTATTTACTCAGGTAATATTATATCCTTCTGTGGTCTTTGATGTAGTTGAAGTTTAGATAGTTATAAGTAGTTTTCTTTAGTCAAATTATATTAGATATGAAACTTTAGACTCATAAGGATAAAGCAAATAATAGAATATTTTTTTAATTTTGCTAAATACAAGTAGACTAGATTTTGTAACTATAATAGTCACTTGATAACTGTTTTAAATATGTAATTTTGCTATATTAAAGTCAAAACCTTCTTTTTATGATTAGACAGAAAAGGGAAAGTGATGTGAGAAGGTCTTCTTGTATGCTGTGAAATAAAGGGACTGTTTTGGCTTACCTGCTGCCTGACGGGGTGGGGGGATATAGGGAGAAGAGAGAATGACCTGATGTGTTGGGAAGGAGAAAGGACCTTGAATAAGGATATACAGGATAGAAAGTATGACTTCTTTGTTCATAATAATAATAATAAAATAATAATTCTTAAAAAAGTGTGGGTGGGGAAATAGGAGTATAGATAGAGGAAGGAGGGAAGAATCAGAGAGAGATGTGATCTAGTCGCCCAAGAAGCAACATGTGGAGGAAAAAAAACCCAAAAAACACCACGTAAGCAACAGGCCACAGAGCTGGACAGATTAATGGAAATGGGTTGAATTAAGATGCAAGAGCTAGCTAGCAATATGCCTGTAATTAATATAAGTGTCTGAGTCACATTGGGGGAAAAGTGGCTGCAGACAGGTGTGGTAGAATGTTTTTTAGGTCTGTTCCTGACAGCACCGATATATTTCAAAAAAATGATAGACATTAAAAAAAAACTTCATATAAAATTTACTTTGTGGCAACAATAAGCCACTAGACAAAAAACTGTTCTGATATTGACAGCTTGACAGTATGCTGTATAAACTAGACATACATGTTCTATAAAAAAAGTGACCTCTAAACGTTGGCCAAACAAGCCAAAATGGTCCTTCAGGTTCCTGCTTTGCAAAAAACATTGCCAGACATTCTTCAAGACACAAGGGGAAGCAACTGATAGACTGTGTCAGATTTTCTACATCACTAAAAAGTTTGCCAGAGATTTTGGGCCATATAGGCTAAAAATAGATGCCCCAACGTTACAAAAGAACTTTAAGTGACTGTCCAGACAGATAAATGTCATCTCTGTCATTTTCTAGACTTTAGAAGTTGCTTACACTTCCTGTTTATTTACATAATATTATGACCACACAGCAAGAGCAACATTACATCAAAATCATAAGCTGTAATTGATATTTAGTATAAGTGTATTTGAATATCTAAACTGTCCATGATCTCTTTGTTTTCTAAATTGACTTTGTCTCTACAATAAGAAAAGCTGGGTGAAATGAGGACTAAGAAAATTGCAAAAATTAAGAACAAGAAAAGATACAAGGAGAGCTTATCATTGATGGTCTGGAAATTAGCATTGTGAAATCACACCAATGGAGCTTGTTTCTAGGTGTGTGCACTTTGATTTGATTGATTTATATTATTTCACGATTCAAAGTTGACAATAACACACAGCAAAAGTGTTAGCATGAGATCTTACTTGACTGGCCATCTGAAGGTCTGTTCAGAGTTCAGGGTTGGGGAGCAAGTATGTCAAGAAACTGTCTTAGGCTTCTACACAAATGTAGGAAAGCCCATTGCTGCATTGAAAATCTGGGCACATTCAAGTCCTCCACAGTCATCTTATTTACTATTTAGCAAAAACATAATATCCATGTCATAACTGTATTGTTTTCTCCAAAGTTGCCATCTGTTACTTGTCACTTTAAACTTTACTAATTCAGTGTTTAAAACATTTCAAATGTTCATATGAACTTCATAGAATAAAACATGTTTAGGGACAAGTTTGGTTTCTACACATGCCTTCTACCTGTTACAGTTTCTTTCATTTAGTTACTATTATCTGGGATCACTTTTAAAAAGCTGTAACGGTACTAAAATCTATACTTTCCTGAGAAAACGAAAGCGGATAAAGTATGTGGCATTTTGTTTATTTTTGACTTTGCATAGAACTATTTCTGATTATAGGTACAACTTCCTCATTATTTCTAACACTTTTTTTTTTTCAAGAAAATGATATATGAAGGATGTTAAGACTGTCAGTAAACATTCAAAGAAAGGCACCGAATGCCCTTGATTATTTCCTCATTTGTAAGTAGAGAACATCTCACTGTAATGAAGTGATAAAGCATTTTCTCTAATTCTACCCTCTGAGAAATTTGTCATTTTGTCAAAGGGGGAAAGGAAGGGGTCACAGCTCTGCTTTGTCACTCTCAGCAACCTGAAGAGTTCCCTTATCTTTTGGAGATCTTGACTAAGGTCAAAACAGAATCTGTAGCTTCTACACACAAAAGCATCCAGGATCAACCAATATATAGTAGAATGGAGATAAAGTAAAAATGTTTTCATACAGGCATGATTCCAGAGAGAAAAGAGACACTCACAAAGAGGGACACATCCCAGAGAATGGGTGTGGCTTTCTCTAAAGAAGTTACACACTCTTGATTGTCTTTACTATAGTACATATGTAGAATTATCGGTTTTGAAGATATTTTCTTCAAAGGGTTGCTAAGAAATCTAAATGTGATGAAATCTGAGGGGCTTCTGCCAGGATCACACAGGAAGACTAAAATGTAGCATGGCTTCACTTAGGAAGTTGATAGTGTTGTGTGAGTGTCCCAAAAAAGTATTCAGGAAAAGGAATGCAGCCTGTCCAAGGCTGTATATGTTTAGGGTTTCAGTTAGTTTCACTGCTATTCTAGCAAAAGTGACAACAAAAAAGTTCTATGAATAAAAGAAGAGTCATTTCCATGGCATCAGCCTTAAAGCATTGTTGATAGCTCTAGGGCTCCTGCTTCTCAGCCAGCCAGGTCATCAATCAGAATCTGGGGAGATGGATTATTTCCCACTACATGCCTGCTTGATGATCCCTATCCATCCTGCCTCATTGCAGGAATGACTATGATGAGGAAAATTGACATTTAATAAAAGGGTACTCTTTAATATAAAATCTTAGGTTCTAGTCAAGAATAGTAAAAAGCATGTTAGGAAAGAGTGTATATGTAAAAATCTGAGACTCCTTGGACCTGGAATGGCAAAAATAAACAAATAAATAAACTTCATCCGCTCTGTATTATTAGGTAAAATATTGTCACTGGGCAATGTGTATGTACAAAATATATATATATCATTTGATATTGTTTCCTAAAGAAAATAACCTAATGCTTCTTTATTTAATTTTGCTTTAACTTTAGAATTATTTTTTTCCTTCTTGTCTCAATTTGTTTTGAACTGCACCATATATTACATAGTAGTATATGGGAGAATGTATACATTGCAACTAATAGTATGTCTAGAATAGTTCACAGTACAGGGCAAAAGCTGCTTTTTCTTAACAATTCACATAATTTACTGTGTTCTCAGATCAAGGGCAGTACTTCATCTCGAACATGAAATGGATACAGTGAAGCTCATGATTTTATATTGATTCACTGCAGTTATTCTCATTCAGTGTAAAGCTCCAAAAATGGAAATCACTCAAGTATGGATATAAGTGAAGACTTTTGAAATGAAATAAGGATTGCTTGTGAAATTCATATCACTTATTAGTCCTGACACTACGTGTGCTTGTGAGAGAACTTGTAGATTGGATTAAAACATTAAACATTAATGCCTTCCTCAGATATCTCTGCCTTTGCTTTGAGACAGAGTATATTTTCAAAGAGATACTTTTAGTAAAGATTACAGACACAATGAGAAATTTCTCTTGCTAGGGAAACATGGATTATATTTGTTATTACAATTTTCCTTTGAGTTCAATATTATTATAGGAAATTATTTCATCTCAGGTCTTGATTTATGAAGACCTCTTTGTCTGATCCTGGAGAAGTTCAGTCATCTGCTGCAAAGAGGTGAGGATATATTTGAGTGCCAGAAACCAGTCATTACCTATGTGTTTCTAAATCTCTATGGCCTTTGACTCATCATTAGTAACTCCAAATTTCCTGTTGGCATTAATAGGCTTGAGAAAGATGTTGGTGTCATACCTATGTGGCCTTGAGTTTAATGACAAGCTGATGGGTCCCCAGATTCTTGTACTCTTGAAGTTTCTTTTAAGAAGATTCCATTTCTCATTAAATTTCAGTCTAACATTTCCATCTAAGAGTTTGAGTGAAGTCATTTAAAAATATAACAAAGAATCATAATAAGAGGGAAATAATCATAACCTGATTTTTCTTTTTGTTCAACAAATTTTGGAAGACTTTAAAAATATATAATCTAAAAATATATAAATTGTTTCTTCCTAGATACTTGTATATGAAAGCTTTTCTGTCTCAAAGCTATTTCTAGCAATGAAATAGATGGAAAATATTTCCAGCTCAGAGAAAGGGTCAGCAACTCTAATCTATGGTTCATAAAGAGTTGACCACATGGTATTTTGAATAGAATTTATCAAAATACAGACACACTCTTTGCCTCACATCCTTTCCTCTCAAAAGCAGTAATAGTTATTTGCAACAGAAACTAAATGGTCTACAAAGCCTAAAATATTCATTACCTTGTCATTTACATAAAGTCTGCCCATCCTTGGATCAGAAAACAGCTTTTAATTAAGGCATTCATCTGGAGGCCTTAGTGTTATCTCCAGAGAAAAGGGCCATGTTGCAGAGAATTTCCTCTATGTCAATAGTGTTACAATTAATAATAAAAATATTTTTAACTAAGAGCCAGGAAAGCTTTTTTTTTTCTATATTTAATCCCCAGTCTTATAATAAAGTTAAAGGTTTAATAGCACATTCATTAAAATGAAGAGTTAGCCAAAAGTCTCACTCTAAAAATAGTTGTGGTCAGATAGTCTTTTAAAGTTTTAGAGAATTTCTTTTCTCTAACATTTCTTTTTTTTTTTTTTTTTTTTTTTTGGTATCATTCTCTACACTAAGTCTACCAGGAGATCCTATGAGATAGTTAAATATGATGTCTTAATTCCTTCAATTTCAGACAATTCCAGTTTTGCAGTATTTCCCATCCAAAAGGTATTATTATTTCTATTATCAGTAGAAGATAGTGAAGACAGAAATCTCAATCTTAGAATTCTCTTCACCTTCGTTAAAAAAAAAAAAAAAAAAAAACTCCCTTATCTTCTTCTTTACAATTAAAACTCTCATTTGTGTCTGTTATTTTCTTTTAGGTCTATTTTTTTTTTCACCTTTTTACTATCGATTTTTTAATTTAGTCTTCATGTTAGTACCAAACTAAATTTTCTTCAGTCTGTCAACATTTTCTTTCTAAAGCTTAGACTTAATCATTGAATTGTCTGTTTAGGTACCCCCAATAATCCTCCACAATTGGAGAATATGGCCCTTAGTGTGCTGAGTAGAAGACTTGCTTAATTAAATTCTGTCTTAAATGTCCTTGCATTTGTCTTCACATCCCGTACTCTTTTTCAATCTTATAAGATGTATCAGTTCTTACCAGGAAGTTGTTAACAGGGTGACAGTTCTGGCCACATGCCTTCCATTAGTCTTTATGACCAATTGCTGAGGATTATTAGTCTCTGTGTGCTGATCAAACCTTTGCAGCATTGTGGAGACCAGATAATTTGTGCTCTCCCATTCAGCCCCACTGGACTACTAACAGGGACTTGATGTAAGATACACAACATACCCTTTTGGGTTTCAAATGTTTATGTCACATGGTAGAGGAAAGCAATTCAAAAGTTATTCTAAGAAGCAGTGATAGAAACCTAAGTTTGAGTTTGGGTACTGAAGGCATATTCTTTGCTTCTGTGATTTGGAAGTAGCCTAAATATGCTTGACTTTCAATATTGTTTCACTTATTAGGCCTCATCTTCTAATTCCTTAAATAAGTTAAACTGTCAGTTCAGCTCCAAACTCCAACTGAAGCTTTCAATTTCCCCCAGACTTGGCATTCAATGGCACCTTTAGGTGAGCCATGTAGTCCCAAGCACCTGGTTAAATACAGAAAGATCTTAAAGTCATCATGGATCATTCTCAAAACAAAACAGTAATTATTCAACCTCTTTCCAGTTATACATCTGCTTACTGAGCCCTACCTTTCAAAATCTCAGTCATTGCGTAAGGCCACCTATGCTCATTGTTTTGAAGAATGGTCTCCTTCTATACATTTACTGAATGTCTTTATTCTTATCAAAATGTTTTAAATTTTATCTTTCTTCCCCCTTTGTGGTGATATGTAACATTTATAACAATACTGTTTGTCAGAGTGCTTGATATATAATGGATGTTTGATGACTACTGTATTTTTAGCACTGCAATGGACACTATCAAAACAAGAACTAAGTTATTTATAAATAAAACACCTAGAAACTCTGCTTTAACCCTCCAAGCCATTGCTGTTGCTCTGGTTTATTCATTTAACATGGAAACACATTGTAACTCACTCTCCTTTCTTAGAATAAATGCTTCATTTACCTTTCACAGTTCCTTTGTACATTGTCATTCAATAGAGTCTCTTAGAAGTAGTCATCTGAATAAGGGGCCATAAGGGGTATTTTTATGTGTGCTTGGAACAGTGTTTACTTTGGATTAATGCTGACATTTAGTCATTCAAGGCTATTGGAAATTCCTTCTTTGATTATATATTTCAATCAATGAAATTATCTTTCCTTCATAAATATTTATTATAATTGTCTGAAATATTAATGCCCACTGATATGATTTGCCTTCACTGTTTTATAGAATTATATATGTTTTATAATTCTAGTTATATTATAAAGTAAGAAAGTTTGTGACATTTCATCAGTTTTAATAAGACTGATATAATCCTACCCAACATCCCTCTCTGTGGATGTGGATGGCATAGAATTTTTTCCTATGGTCTAAATTTACTCTTACTTTTTAATGATTTCTTGCTTGTCTGGCATATGTGTACTTAAAGGGTAAGATGAGTTTCTCCACAAAGCAGTCCCTGGGTATTCTCAGGTGAAACACAGTACAGACAGGCAAGAGGAATTTAGTCCTCTGACTTTCTCTTTCCATACTGATCTCTGACATTTATTCGATTGCCATTTAAAATCTGTGTCTTCATTTGTACATTTTCAATTCCAAGGGAGAAAAGCCATACAAATCTGTCAGAAATCAGGCTTTTAAAAGCTCCCTTTAACATCTGTGCTCAGCAGCTGGTTCCAGAGTCAGTAGAATATGCAAGTCATCCTGTCCCTTCTTCATGGAGTCTGACTCGGGTGAAAAGCTTTAAATATCAGAGTTAGAATAGTTATAGATGACAATGGCTTTTCAAAGGGTCTGCCTTCTCATTGGACAATTTGTTCATTCACTTCCTATGTCAAGGATGTTAGAAGGCTGAGATGAAGAAACTACTATCAGTGTGTGTTTCAGCAAGGAATGTAATTAAGGAAACAGATATTACTCTTTCAAAATAAAAATAATTGAACTCTTAGTTGACAGCATACTCTTTTCTTATCAAGAAAAACTTACAGACAGGTTTGCTATGAAGCATTGCAATGCATTTTAAACCATGCATGTTATTTTATTCCCTTATCGATTTAAGCTACATGAGAATTCAAGATTTTGTTTTACTTTGTAAAATGAGGCACCTATGACACTATCCCTGACATAGAACAATAATAAACACCTCACATGAGCTTACAGAAATGACTAAGGAGTTCAATAGTTTAGATCAAACTACTCGTGTATGCAGGAAGGGATTTGACTTTATTATTGAGCAACACTAAGTAATCATTAGCAGAGTTAATGGAGAGTGTTTTTTGACTGATGTAAACACTAAGATGGAGAATATCATTTATGTAGGTATATTGGGATTATAAATGATTGATTGGAAAGTTAATGAAGACAAATCTATGAAAGCAACCATTCAATTTTGTGATTTTTCACTGTCTATGAGATGTATTCTCCTTAAATAGAGAGCTTGGGAGAGGGCATATTCAATTGACATGGAAACAGAGTACACTATAATTTATAATACTTATTTTCATAGTATTCTTTTAGTGGTTATAAGGTGAGTGGTGATCGAGGAATTAACAATTCCATAGGGATTTGTAGAATTTCAAATGACTGCAGATAATACAAATGATTTCTTAAGCAACACACTGTGTGGTCCACAAATAAGAAAGAAAAAAATAAGATAAAAACATAGTTCAGTATTTCTTACCAGCCGCTGGTGATTTAGAGCAAATACTGTGGCCGTTAGTCCTCAAAGCATTGCTTATGTCAGCTCTACCCTTCCTGGTACCTAGACCTAAAACAGGTCTGTGCAGGCAGATTGGAAAAAGCCCTGAGTTAAGTTCTAAGTGAATGTGAATCATCTAACACACGCATAGCCATGTCAAGATCCACAGCCTCAGACACATGTGAGGTTCACTCCACACTCTGAGGTGAAGCTCAGAGGGATGGCAAAGCCTTCTTCTGCTCTGAGTGAGAATGTTGACAGCATATGCACAAAACATCTACCATAGCTTTCTTCTCTGGATATTAATGACCTAAAGACTGATTCTACAGAGACTGCTTCTGCCAATGCTAGCTATACCTTCCTGCTCAGTTCAACCGTATAGCATAAATCTTGCTTTCTTGACTTAAGTGTATATAATAACCCCACTTCCAAGTTATAGAATCATCCTGTGTGTGTGTGTGAAATCATGAATAAAGAAACTAATAGCATCTATGCCCATAGATTATTATTCAGCCATAAAGAAGAATGAAATTGTGTCATTTGCAGAAAAAATGGCTGTGCAAGGAGATTACCATGTTAAATGAAATAAACCAAACTCAGAAAGAAAATATCTATTATATTTCCTTACAAAATTTAAATAAATAAGAAACAGAAAATATACAAATAGAAGGACACAATTAGAAGAGGAAATGTGGGAAGAAGAATGAGAAGTCAAGGCCAGGGTATAGATAGCAGACATTATCACAGTGTGTTGCATAGATGTAGTAAGTTATCAGAGGAAGCAAGTAACTATTTACAATTAACATGTACTAATAAGAAATAAATAATGCTAATAAGCCAGTAGAGATAGCCATTTTACTTACTAGGTAAATTCAGGATGAGTGCTAATAAGTGATGTTAACAAATCCTCTTATTTGAAAATTATATACTGTTTACTGGGAAACATGTGCATGCTATGATGTATCAGCTTCCCTGATGGAAGGAAAGGTGAGATGCTTAAGAAAAGTTAAAATAACAACAGGTATAAATCAGGGTCTAAGATTTTGTAGAATTAGGTTTAAAAAAGTGTGAGAACATTAAGAATAGAAGTCTTATTTATAAAGAGTATGCCCTTTTATGTAATACAAAAGGTGAGGAACGGAAGTATTGTATAGCCTGAATATTTAGCTGTCCTAAGTTCTCACAACAAAATCTTATCTGTGTCCACAGCATGCTCCACATTCATATTCATCTCCTATGGTAACCACGCATTGGGAATCTGTTCTGCTCTCAGTTTATGCTCCTCCCATGAAAACTTCTTCCTCTCCCTCTCATACACTGTTGTCATTCCTCATAGCTCTGTACAGTCTCCCTGTCCTCGAGGTCTGTGTAACCACTGCTCTGTCCCTCTCAATAGTCTCACCATTTTCATCTCTCCTTTGCAGCACTTTGTAGGACTTATACCGTGACCTACCTGTTGCAAATGTGTTTGCCTATACTGTCTTCTTCCAAGAAAATTGTTTTCTATTATGTTAATTTACATTACCAAATAAAACATTCTATACATTAAAGTATTTCTTAGTTGCATAATTACAATAAAAATGTCCAGAGGTCTTAAGAAAAATAGATTTCTTGTATAGACTCAATGTATAATTACACCATCCAACATAAAAGAAATTTATCAGTAAATTGTTATTATACAATTGAACTATGGCTAGTCTAAATTAAGATAACTGTAAGTTATCTTACACATTATATTGCTGGGCATAAAATATAAGTTATCTCCCTAACTTTTAATTGATCACATGTTGACAGTGTAAGTAGTTCATTTAAACAAAAAAAATACTAAATTTATTTTATCATTTTTTTTTGAGAGAGAGTCTGACTATATAGCATAGATTGGCCTTGAACTGTTGATTTGTCTGCCTCTGCCTCTCTAATTACTATGGTTACAAAAATATATTCTCATGCTTCTTTTTGCTATCTCAAATTCTATAGCTAATGACACCTGGATCAAAACTCAGTCTTTCACTTAAAATAGTAGGTCCCACAACACAAACACAAAATCTGCCCAGTACTACCATCACCACCACCAACAACAAAAATATTGCTTCTAGTTGAAATTTATAAAAATCCTTTATTAGAATAGGAAGGTAGAATGTTTTAATAAAGGATTAGAAATTGCCAGTTCTTTTAATGTCCTCGTCTATCCATTTCATTGTTCAACACTTTCATGTCCTAAGGATGCTAAAAAGTAGAATCAAGTTCAGTCACTTACATTTGTTTTGATATTTCTTTGTATGTACATAAGATGCTGTTACATTGACATGGGGTGCATATTGGCAAACACAGACCAGATCTCTATTGAGTACACAGCTTGTAGTTTAAAGGCTATAGATCAAATAATAAACAAGTAGGTGGCTTATAAGATCATTTCATGACTCTTTAGCATGCTTTTGACTCAAATGTCTTACAGAAAATAGAATATAGTATCTCTTGTTTTATTTATATAAATAATAAAATATAAGCCTTAAGGAAATAGTAGTTACCATATTATTTATGCAACAATGACAAAGAAAATTCTCTATATGTTCAGTATGAACATACTTTTCCTCTCTCTTTTTTTTTTTTCTGTTTTTGGAGACAGGGTCTCACTATGTATTCTTTGTTGGTCTAGTACTTACTATGTAGACCAGCCTTTTTCAAACTCCCAGAAATCCACTTTCCTCTGCCTTCTTGGGTTCTAGGAATAAGTTTCTTTAAAAATTTAGAGCTAAAGTTGACTCACTCTATGAATGCAGTAACTGGTTCCACGTCTTGGAGTAAGGTCAGCAAAGGAAAGGAGACTAACAGTAACCACAGTCTCTTTTTTTTTTCTATTCTCTCTTTACCTGTCAGATAATGCTGGAGTTGTGACAAACCTGGCTATTTGAGTCAAGACTGCTTGCAAGCAAAACCTAAGACTAATTGTCCAAAATGTAATAAAGGTTTTCACTGGGCTAAAGAATGCTGCTCCCACCTTGAGGGTTAGGGTTAGGGTTAGGGTTAGGCCATGTTTCCTTTAAACTCCTGGCAGGACACTGTCGTGCCCATAAGAGATGGCTCCACTAATCCAAAGGTCCTCTTGACATGGCCTTTTTTCCATATTCACCTATGACTGGTGGACAATGGTGCAGAAACTACTATCTTAACTGAAAATGACGTGCTCTGCTTTCCACACTGGAAGTTTAAGCCTGGCTTAAACTTAGTGGTGTAGAAGGGAAACAAGACTCAAGACTTGCTACCTGTCTCATTCACTGGAAAGACTTAGAAATCAATAGAGGAACCATCTACCCAGTAGTGTCCAATGTGCCTAAAAATTTGTGGGAAAGAGACATATTAGAGGACATGAGTGCAGTCCTTACTACTGATGCGAGACGCCTTTACTTGATGATATAAACTTTATGAGAAATTGAGTATTGCAAATTGTAATTCTATATGAGACCTGCACCCCCAATCTAAAGGTCACTGTGTAGTGGGAAATCAGGAACTATATATGTGAACGATCGCGTCATAGGACTGGAGACGAGCGGGGCGTGGTTAACTGAAAAGGATTCCGAAAGTAGACCTTCGAGGGAGAGGACCAGGACAGGAAGTCGTCATTCTCTCACGAGAGTTCCCCGACCGAGTGCGCAGTTCGCCCCAGCTGCCCGGGAGTTCGGACATACGGCATGGGGATGAAGAATCTTCCTTAGAAAGGCTCTGGCGCACTGCAACCTCATCCTGTCATCTTCTCTTAAAACCGGCTCTGTTTTGTAAGCGATTTTCACCAAATAAACCCCGTTTTAAAACATATCTCAGGGCAGGTTTTTACCGAGATATCACTGATCCTCTCCAAGGCTGGAAGTTGTTAAAAAAGCTTGACTCAATTCCCATTAATTGGCTGTTAGAACAAGATATCTAGGTAAAACAGTTGCCTATTACTGAACTCAAATTATCTATATTAAAGTTTTGGTTGCTTAACAGCTAAAGGCTGGTCATATTGGCCTTTCTATAAGCAGGTACAATACTCCACTCTTGTTATCCCAAAAAAGTCAGCCAAGTTTCATTTCTTACAAGATCTACAAACACTAAATAATCAGATGGAGAAAATGAAATCACCACAGTCTGGCCTTCCACATCCCAGTGTCATTCCTCCATTACATTACATAGTAATATTGGACATTATAGATTATTTCTTCCAAATTCCCCTGGCACTCCAAGAGAGAGGTCATTTTGCCTTCAGAGTATGGGAGCCCAATATACATAAGCCAGCTAACAGGTACCAATTAACAGTTTTGCCACATGGAATAAAAAAATAGTCCATCTATGTGCCTCTGGTCAATGTCCCTAAAAGCATTACCTTGGTACATTATATGGATGATTTATTGCTGGCCTATTTACAACACCATGTTAAATTAATGCTCCATGATTTGGCCTCATTAAGCTTGACAGTGGCTCCAGATAAGGTTCAGTTAGTGTCCCCATTCTTCTTTTTGAAATTTATTATTGCCAAAGATATTCCTTTATCCTTTAAGCTAGGTATAAAAGATAAATTTTAATTAACAGAATTGCAACAATTATGTAAAACTTTAAACTGGCTTAAACTCTTCTTGCCTATTTTGGAACAAGAGATGAGGAATTTGTTTTTACTCTTAGAGGGACCCACATGCCCCTCACAGATGATAGAGATTAACTAGGATGCAAGGGTGTAGTATTATGTTTCTGGGCCAGACTTTCCTGCCTAGCCCCAGAGGTTCAGACCCACTTTTAGCCCTGCTTAGCCTCAAATAATCACACAAAGGCTTGTGTTAATTTTACACTGATTGACCTATGGCCCAGGTATATAGCTTGCTAACTCTAAATTCTTAAACTAACTCATGATTCTTATCTTGTTCAGCCATGAGGCTCAGTACCTTCTCTTAGAGCAGCATCTTGGTCTCATTTCCTCTAGGTTTGCTGGTGTCTCTCCTGATATCTCTTCTTGAGTCTCTCTGGCATCTCTGTTCTGCTTTTTCTGTTCCCAGGTTTTTTTAGTCTGGTAGCTCCATTCACACTTCCTGTCTACCTTTGGCCAATCAGCATTTTTATTAAACCAGTAGTCAGGAAAATCATTTACAATGTGACAACATAATCCCACTACACAAGGAATATATTAAAACAAATCAAAACAAAAATAAAAAAAAATGCTTACCATGTTATCCATTGTCATTTGCAGTGTTATAAGCCTAAACTGCCCCTACTAGCAATTAAGCTCTGGACAGCTAGAGGATTTTTAGGGATATTTTGGCAATCTGGACTTGTATTGTGGAATCAGCAGCCCCAGTCTGATTTGCAAAAAGTGACCTCCAAATTTGACCAAATGTTTCACATGGGACTTAAGACATCATGGGTGTTAGCTCAAAGGACATCCTGGAGAAAACCAGATAAACCTATTCTTCTATTTTCCACAAGCATTTTTATTAATTTTAATGACTGATTCCATTTCCTTCTAGGAGATGGTTGCTGGATTTACTGGCACAATTGACAATCATTTACCAAAAAGTAAAATTCTGCCTGAGTTCTCATCTTTTCAGATTGATATCTCCATTCTTTGATTTCTTTCATCCCATCCCATGCCACACATAACCCTAGCTTTATCAGATACCAATAAAACAAATTATGGCATTCTCATTCAAAGGTAGAGTAAGGCAGATGAGACATTTGTAATTACAAATCCTGATTTTGTGCAACTACGAAAGCTATTAGCCCTTTCTTAAGGTTCTAGTAGAATATCAAAGTGAGCCTGTTAATATTTCCTTAGATATCCAATATGCAGTCCAAACTGTTCAAGTGTTGGCCTTTTTAAGAATAAAGAATACCCTGAAACCTATAGCCACTGCCACATTTCCAATAAAAGGTGCATTAAACCAATGAGCAAAACCATGGTACTTATCTCATATTAGATCCTATTCCAAATTACCAGGTATACTGGCTAAGGAAAATTTAAACAAACAAGCAAACAAACAACAAATAAACACCATTATACTGATAGGTACAGTTGATTTGCCAGAACAGGCTAGAGCACTGCACCAGTCATTCCATCTATCCCCTCCAAATTGACATAGATTACTTGCAGAATTGCCAATTTTTCATTGTAAACACCTATCCAGAGCCTATGCCACCCACCTCTTAGGACTCCTACAGGAGGTGGGGGCAAACTCATGAGGTTTGATACCTTATGCTATATGGCAGATGGATGCAACACATTATGCTCCATTTGGTATTCTGAGATATGTGCATGTAATGATTGATATCTGTTCTAGGTTTGTATATATGTTGGCATTTCCTGGATAAAAGACATCAAACATTATAAACACAATTAACTCAGACATGCTGGTCATGGGAGTACCCTGGACCGTGTCACAACAGCTCAATGGATTTTTAGGCTCCTGAATGATATCTCATACAACAGGCATCCCTTACAACCCACAGGGACAAGCCATTGTGGAAAGAACTAATAGAGCCCTTAAGGAGCTCTTGGCAAAGATATTGTCACCTGAAACTAAGAGAGAGTCTAATCAGCCTGGCCTCAGCCAGTTCAAACTGGTTATAACTGGTGTCTTAAAGCATGTGCTCATAGCACTTCCTAATAACCATGAGGGCCCCTTGAGTGGGTACTTTCTCAGAAATCAGCCTGTCGTCTGCCTGTCTGCCTTGGCAAACAGAGGCTGAGTCCTGATGTGAGATGACCTGGACCAGTGAGAGATGCCACCAGCAGATGCCAGCAAAGCACAGTCCTATCCCCCAGCTGGGTAGAAGGTGGATAAGGCTTAACCCTTCCTCAAAAACCCAAGTTTGTCTCAACTAGTTCCTCGAATCTGAATTGCTAATTCTGTGCCTTCTCACCCCTGCCCCAAAGGGGAACTCGCAGGACCCAAGAAAGAGCAACAGTGCACTATGCCCAGCTTATCTTTCTCTTTTAATTGCATGTTATTAAGGGCTTTTGGTTTTTTTTTTTTTACTTTTTATTTTATTGAATTTAAGTGAAATCTATCATTTCCTCTTTCCTTCTCCTCCTTACGGATGCTCCTGTCTTCTTACCCTGTTCCCTCTCACATCCACACCTCTTTTTCTTTAATTACTATCCTAAAAGTTCACATGCACGCGCACACACACATACACAAACACACACACACACACACACACTTTATTGAGTCCATTTAGTGTTGCTTGTATGTATGTTTTTAGAACTGGCAACTATATATTGGATAATCAATCGATTAATTAATTAGGAAAGACTATTTTCCTTTATCTTTGCAGTTGATAATTGCTTGCAGCTCTTCATTTAGGTGTAGAGAACTGTGAGTGTCCCCAATCTGTTTTAGGATGTGAACTGGTATTAGAATCGTGCCAGTCATGTTTAGAGCCATATTGATGAGCTGTCCTAAGTGCGGTTTCCCTGTTGCATCTAAATGACACAACCTTCCATTCTGTGTCAGTTTATGTGAGATTTTTGATAAAAATGAAGTTATTATACTATACTATTGATTAACTCACTTAATACACATCTCTACATCAATATTCACTTTGCTTTTACCAATTGGATGTTCAAATAACACAACTAGAGTCAGTAAAATGTAAGTAGGAGTCTAATGAAAACTTGTGAAAATGTCTGCCTCACACTTTAATCTTTGATTTGTGTCCACTATGAGCCTTTACATATTTTTCATTTGCACTGTGGAAAGGGTGACCATGCTTTCGCTACCTTACCTGAAAATATAAAAGAGATAAAATGCTTAGACATTTGAATTTTTCAGTAACTCCCTATCAGACTTACTGTTTTTTTTCACGAGGAATAAATCTTTTTTAGCTCAAATTTTATAAATCTTTAGTTTTATTGTTTCTTTGCCCATGTATATAGACATCTTTAATGATCCCCTTATTTAAAGTAGTTCATGTATGAACAGTGTGCTGTGCATGTAAGAAAGAGTAGACATAAAGGAAGCCCAATCAAAGGATTGTAATGCCGAGCAGAAAGTAAGATCTAGAAGTTCACAGTTCCTGGATATGATGGAAGAGAATATTCAAGAAGAAATGAAAGAACCATGGAATAAGTGCTCTTTCTAGTCAATTGTTCTGTTGTTCTGACATAGAGCTAAAAGTAAAGGGAAGGCTGGATTGCTCTCTAAAATGAAGTGATGCTTCAGAGGCCACAGACTGAATGATCTGTGGATAAGTGTGCCAGTTTGCCAGAATGGGGAATAATAAAAGATGTGCAAAAGAGGACAGCATGTTTGTGCTCATCTTCTAAGAAGGCATGAAGGCAGGGGAATAGTTAAGTAGAAAGTGAAGTAAAGTTTTATTCAGCTTTATTATAACTTATAAAAAACACAAGTGAGAAGAGAGTGTTTAGAGACAAGAAGTCAATGATGACTGGGGGTGAAAAATAAATCACAGCCAAGAATCTGTCAGATTTGTCTAATCTTTTGACATTGTGACACAACATTGCTGTCTACAATGTTCACACTCTGAGAACTGTGGAATTGAATTTAGAAGAAAAAAAAATCTCATTATGCTTTGTTAGTTTAGATTTTGTGTTGGGCTTTACTCACAGCTTGTCCTGATGTGGTTGGACCTCAGATTGAGATTCCTGAAAACAGAACAATCAGGGGGCTATTTCCACAAAAGAAGTGCATCTATTTCTTTCTGGAAAGAAAGGCTGGGTACAGATATAGCTGTGTTGCAACAGGAAATGGAATTGCAAGACAAAGAACATCGTAAATATTTTTTATTCACTTTGTTAAAGCTTTGTTATTTTGTCATGTAAACAGACTAGAGGGCAGTGCAACATCTTAGGAATTAGGGTTTTGGAGTGACACATAAAGATAAGATTGAACAAGAAACACTTCACCATGCAGAGCTTGATAAAGGGATGCAATATAGGAACAGAATTGGAAACACCTAGTTCTTTTTTTCTGCTTAGCTGCCAAAGACTGGTCCCATCTGAGTATCTACAGGTAAAATCTTGAGGAAGACACTGTTGTTCTTTCTCCTGGTTTCCATCAACTCATATTATTATAAAATTAAACAGTTGAAGAACTCCCAAAGAAACTTGAGTGGGATGATATTACAGAAAATTAAGAGAGATGCTGAGTGGACTGAGCAAAGGGGTGTAGAGCAGTAGAGATATGGAGTGTTGTAGGGAACAGAAGGAACATTGCCCTGCAACTTTGCAGAGATTAGACCATTCTTAGTGGTATGGGCTTTTCACACTGGGGATTCTGCTTTTGCTCTCCTTCAAGCATCATGCAGGAGAGCAGCATCTTTATAGCCATTCCAGAGCAGATCCTGTGCAGTTCTATATACTGTATCTTACATATTAAAATACATAGTATGGTTACACATGTCAGTTAATAACATCTGTTTGTGCTTCATGTTTTCCAGTTTGTAGTTTTTTAATCTTATAATAGCTCTCATTGTTAAGTCTATAGTGAAAACTAATTTAGTAATAATGTTTTAAATTTTGGGTAAAGAAGTTATATTTTTATGTATTTTACACTAAATAGTATAGATTTGAATAATGTAAAATCAAAATGGAAAATTTTCAACTATATATATTGAAGCCTATAATAAGAAGGCATTGTCTTTCTTTCTACTCAAATACTGTCTAGAATTGCATATGCTAGTCTTGAGACATATATCATCCAGTAATGTCTATGGTGTGTGAATATTAGTTACACAAAACCATCTAGTGAAGAACAGTCACTTGGTGTGGCATCTGCATGCCACCTAGTGAAGTGGCAGACATACATAAAGTACACAGAAGTCTGCTGCTGTCATATGGCTACTGTTTGATTACAACTTTTAAAGCAGAAATATACTCTAACATTAAAGCTTATAATGAATGCATTAGTAATGTATTTGTTTACTATGATGCTTCACTTATGATTTCTAATTTATCACATTTACATTTTTAAATGACTATATAGTTTATTATATGAGTTTCTCCATAATACATGAGTAGCACCTTGTGCTTTGACCTTACCATGTCTACAGTGTCACCAGTAGAAGGATGTTTTTATGTCCACGATTATCTTATGAGACCGCAATTGTATATGTGTCTGTTGTTGACCAAAATGTGACTGATTTCACATTCTCAAAATTCTCTTATCTTAGTTTCTAAATCCTCTTATAGAATCCTATGTGGAACAGATGCAAATTCAAGTAACACACAGCATTAGCATGTTGCTGTGTCTTCTTAGGGAGAAGGGCCTTTTTTTAATGACATCGCAGACCTTCTGAGCTGTCCTACCAGTCTATGATTTCATCAGATCTGAGTAGGGAAAGAATGTCCTTGCTCAACTGGGAACCAGTGAGACAGCCTTCAAACTTGTCAAACTTGTTTAACCTGTCTAAAATCTCACACTAGGGTATGCTCCTTACTTCAGCACACCACCCTCTGGAAAAAACAAACAAACAAACAAAAAGGCCACAAGCTTGTGACTAAAGCTGTATTTCCCAACACAGCAAGTTTTATAGGAAACCCATGAAGAATTTCTTATAAACCACCAGGGTTTTTTGAAATTCCTGACTATCAAAATGCAGTTGAGATATAAAGCCTTTAGAGAAGTCTGGATCTGCTATACAGGATGCAGGAAGTTCTCCATTTGCAAGGAAGAGCAGCTCAAAATGGTTGAGGGTGTCTGGATGACTTGACACATGATAAAGTAGTACCTGTTCCTTCAAACTGGTGATTTCAAGCTGTGGAAGAGTGTCTCCCACATGGTTTTAAAAGAGTCCAAGACAACTCTTGTGGATGATTCCTACAGGAGTAGTAGTTTTAGCCTACACAGCTCAGATCTGCTCTCCAGTTTAGGATTCCATTAGTAAATGTGTTGTCTAGCATTTCTTTGGCTTTATTCTCTATAAGAAATTAATGAACATGATTACTTTAGAAAGTGCTTCTCAGGTCAGTTTACATACAAGAAAAATTACTGGAGGCATGTATATTCTATATATATAGTATACACTGTTATAATAAAACTTGGAATAAATTTGATTTTTAATCAAATGTTTTCCTAATGTTTCTAATGCAAAATTGGTTTGTACTATTAAAGGTGTTTAAAATATAATTTTGTGTTATTTTGCTGCACAATGTGGTAAAGAGAAAAAAAATCATAGTATCTAAGAGTTACTGGTCACAGAGTGTGAGAGTGAGACAGAGAGAGATAGACACAAAGAGACTGGTTCTTCCTTGCTGAGAGTCTATAGACCTGAAAGAAGGGAGGGGTCATATGTTTCAAAGTTACTACATGTCCCATTACAGTAAAAGCTACTCATGAATGAGAGCAGCAGTCATTTAAGTCATAAAGTGGAAATGATGATGGACTTCAGGTTCAGAACCTTATGCTGAAATAGCTTTTATGAATCAGCAACTTCTTTAAAAATAATTCCCTAAAAGCATACTAGTGTACTGGATTTGATACCAGGATAGAGAAATGCATTAATAAAAAAATAAGTAAAATACACCATGATCTGGTGGGGTTTTAACATTAAAAGAAGCCAATTGAAAGTATACACAAAATCTAATGTTTTAGGGAATCTTCTGTTTTAGTTTTTGTTGTTAGTGTTGTTTCCCAAAATAAAAAATACTTCTCTTAACACCTTGAGCAAGAGGGAAGAAGTTTTAGTTTCCTATTAGGAGTCTAAGAATCATAACTTCAGCTTTGAGTTGATTATAAGAGCAAGCATCTTAAGGTATACTCCAAATGAATCATCACTGGATAAACTTTAAAAGATAAAGGAAGGAAGGTTAGTCAGGCCTGGTGGTGCATGCCTTTTTTCTCAGCACTTGGAAAGCAGTGGAAGAAGCAGACGTAACTCTGTGAGTTCCAGGCCAGTTTGGTCAACATGGTGAGTTCAAGAACAGATAGACCCTGTCTCAAAACAAACATACAAGTAAACAAAGATAAAGAAAAGAATTTTATCCCTGGAGCTATAATTCTTCTTATGGAGCCTCTCTTCTTGTAAAAGTACCTTTTGATAAACACCATAGCAGGGAGATGAAAAGCAGGGTCACGACAAGAGAAGGGATTCTCATTTTTGTTTCTTACAAGGAAGAGGAAAATGTGGTAAACAGAAAGATGAGAGAGACATAAAAGATCCAGTGAAGTAGCTTGGGGTAGTAAAATTAATCAGGAATCCATCCGTGAAAAGTGTTATTAATAAATGATGCAAAGTTATTTAAGACAAAGAATGCCTATTAGTCTTCAACTTTTACTAATTTGAGTGATTGAGTGTCTGTGCTGGGAGGAGACAGGACAGGGGTTTAGCATGGAAGGCATGAATAAAAGCTAATGAACAGAGAATGGGAGTGGAAAGCTCAGCAAACTCAGACTAAAGACCATGAATCCTGAAAGTAAGTCGGACCCACTGTGTTGTGGACCTATTATGGTTACCCACCTGACCACCAGTGACATTGATTGTTATCTGTCACACAGTTTAGGAACAGATTCAAGTTTATTTATGCTCTAGAGGATTATATCAAACTAAGTTGATGTGATTTTGGCTACTGATCTTAATGATTTTTCGCCGTGATTAATGGGAGTTGGGAATGATTCCAAGTAAGACTTTTCTCATATTATTCATAGAGGCCAAGAATAGGATACCAGATGTGCTCCACACTTACAGTTTATTGGCATATATGATGTTTAAAGAAACAAATATTTTTCTAGCAAAGATGCTAATTTTACTTCCTTGATGCTAGAGTGGGGAGATTCCTTCTCCAAAGACTTTGTCAAGAACAACATTCCCACAGCTCATTGCCCAAAGAGAGATCAAGCTGCTACATGCATGGAGCCATCACATTTACATTCTAGTCTTTTGGTTCAGGAACACACCCAGAAGGCTATCAAAAGAAAAATCTCAATACCAACCTAGCCACAAAATTCTGGACCTACAGGCTGTCCTGTCTGCTTGATATGCTGGGGCAATGGTGGCAAAGAACTCATAAGAGTGGTCAACCAGTGTCTGATGTAACCTGGAGCCCACTCCAGGACATAAAGCCCTACACTGTCTAGATGGCTAGAACTGAAGACTAGATTAACCAGAGATCTAAGGTAGAACCAAAGAACAATAACAACAAAAGAACTTCAGAAATTAATTCCAGTTATCAACAGAGTGGCTTTTTCTGGCAGCATTTGGGAGCAAGTGCACAGACCTAAAGCCAGGTATTATACAAGGAGAGTGTCTACTTGGAGTCTCCATCAGATCCCTTCTCTCAGAGCTCAGGGAACCCTTCTGTAAAGGGGGAGGGAGGACTGTAGGAGTCAGAGGGGATAGAGGACTCCAAGAGAACAAGGCCCACTGAATCAGCTAAGCAGGGTTGACTTGGGCTCAGAGAGACTGAAGTGGCATGAAGCCTGCATTGGTCTGTACTATGTCCTCTGTCTATATAGAATGACTATTTGCTTCATAGTTTGGTGGAACTCCTAACAATGGAGCAGGTGCATTTTTTACTCTTTTGCCCACACTTAGAGATTCTTTTTCTCCTATTGGAGTGCCTTGTCCAGCCTCCATTTGAGAGTTTTTGCCTTGTCTTATTGTATGATATTTTGTCATGTTTGGCTGGTGCCTATAGGAGGCCTGTTCTTTTCTGAAGTGGATCTGGGGAAGAGGGGAGTGGAGAAGAGAGCTGAGAGGAGTGGAGAAAGGAGAAACTATGATTAGTGTGAGAGATGAACCTGTTTTCAATAATAATAAAAATAATTTCATTATACTTCAAGTCAAGGAAATAAAATGAACACCCTCACATCAGACACATCAGAAAGAAAGAAAGAAAGGAAGGAAGAAAGGAAGAAAGAAAGAAAAGGAAAGGGAAAGCTTAGAAGTACAGGCAGCAAGCAGTGAGCCCAAATTTCTTGTTACTGACCAGGCAGGGGCTGCATGGAGAAGACTCACTTGGTACGTGTAGACAGGCACACAACATACCCAACATTGATAGCACTCATTCTCTGTCACTTTACAGGGAAGAACCCTACATTTATTGCCTTGCCTAAGGGATTTGAACTGACAGCCAGAACTCTACTGGAATTATTCTTATAATGAAGCTAGCAACCATTAATTTTAGAAGTCTATCTATGATTTTATGCAAAGGACTTAGATTATACAGGAGCCTTATGTAAAAAAGCAAGAGCCATCGTTCTGGATTTAGAGGTACAGATCTTGATGTTTAGATACTCAGCTTACAGCTTCTATTTCTACTTTTATATAATAACTCTATGCATATAAATAAAATTTAACATAACAGATATAATAATTTATTTGTATTTTGCTATTATATTTATGATTAAGCAACCTCTTTTTTCTCTGTGAAAGAGGACAGTTAAGTACAACTTTATGGCTTTGCAAGAGTTGGCTATACTTTTATGTTATGTAATTGATATGTACCAGGTTTTACTATGTGAGTTTTTAATTCATAATTTCCATTGTCTTTAGTATAAGTGACAACTATTTAAATTTTACTCAATGGATTTATGGGAAGAACCAACTTGAAGAAAAAGATCTGCACTGTACTGAAGTGACTTTTTTGTTGTTGTTTATTGGATTTTTTTTTTTTACAGTGCTGAGGGTTGGCCCAGAACCTTGTATTTTATAGACAAGGGATTCACACTGCCCTACTCTCCAAGCCCTGTATAGGATATTTTGTCTTGCTTTATAAATTTTGTTTGTTTTGTCTTATTTTGAGATAGAGTGTAATCATGAAACCATGGCTACCCTCAAATTTTATATGTGTCATCCAAACCATGATTTTGGATTTTGGGATTTGTGTGTGTGTGTGTGTGTGTCTGTGTGTGTCTGTGTCTGTGTATGTGTGTGTGTGTTTTCCCTTGGTAGGTACTAGAGATCAAATCCAGGGCTTTATGTGCTAGGCAAGTAATCTATCATTGAATTACAGCTGCAGCACTGTGTTCTGTCTTTTAAATTTCTTTTCTGGTTTTGTTTGTTTTTGTTTTTGTTTTTTTTTTAAAAAAAAAAACATGCATGTTACAGGTCAAGTTTAAATACCCATGGTGGCTGATAATTCAAGTAACTTTAGTTAAATTACATTGGAACTTTATGCAAATGAATTAATTATATGACAGAATTATTTATTTTCAAATTGTCTTGGTTCAGCTCTAAAGTCTACATCATGTTGATCAAGATAAGAAATAGAATTGAGTAAGGGTTATTATAGTTATTTTTCTGTTGCTATAGTAAAACACCATGACCAAGGAAAGTTATGAAGAAAACTTTAATATGTGGCTTACAGTTTTAGAGTATTATGATCATCAAGGTGGGAAAAATGGCTGCAGGCAGGAGAGCATGGTGCTAGAGCAGTAGCTGAGACATTTAAGTCTTGAGACAAAACCACACAGCAGAAAATGTGAGTCATTTGAACACTCAAAGTCCACCCCCAGTAACACACCTCCTCCACCAAGACCAACAATTTCTTTTTTTCCTGTTTTTTTAAATTAAGAATAAAGTCACATTTTCTATCTGTGTATAACATTATTCAAGGTCCCATCCCCCTCCCATCCCCTCAGGTCACTCTCTCTTCTCCACATCTCCCCATCTCCTCCCAGGCATGGGTAGGAGGTCTGAGGTCCCAAATTCCCAATATTGATCAGTTCAGCCTCCACTCCTGGCAGATCTAGTAATCTCCCCCCCAACTTCTAGACTGAGTCAGGTATTCCTTTAGAGGGAAGAGGATCCAAGGTGCCAGTCCAAGGTGTTTCAGATCCCAAGCTCTTCAGTGGTTGTGGTTTGCAGCTTGGACTTGCTTTGCTTTTTGCTTTTTTGTTTAGAGTCCACTAATGAGTGAGTACATCCCCTGCTTATCTTTCTGAGTTTGTGATACCTCGCTCAGGAGGATATTCTCCAAATCCATCCATTTGCCTGCAAATTTTAGGATATCATTATTTCTTACTGCTGAGTAATACTCCATTGTGTAGATGTACCACAGTTTGTTAATCCATTCTTCAGGTGAGGGACATATAGGTTGTTTCCGGATTCTTGCTATTACGAATAATGCTGCTATGAACATAGTTGTGCTAAAGCCTTTGGAGTACAAATGTACATCTTTAGGGTATATACCCAGAAGTGGTATTGCTGGATCTTTGAGGAGTTTGATTTTCAGTTTTCTGAGAAACCACTGTACTGCATTCCAGAGTGCCTGAACAAGTTTACACTCTCAACAACAATGGAGGTATGTTCCCCTTGCTCTGTAACCTCTCCAGCCTAGGCTGTCTGTCATCTGTGTCTTTTATCTTAGTCAGTCTGACAGGTGTCAGGTAGATCTTTGACAAAGAGGCCCAAAATATTCAATGGAAAAAAAGATAGTATGGTGTTGGCATAGCTGGTTGGTAGTGTACAGAAAAATGGAAATAGTTCCAAGCCTGTCATCCTGCTCAAAACTTAAATCCAAGTGGATCAAAGACCTCAACATAAACCCAGCCACTCTGAACTTGATAGACAAGAAAGTGGGAAATATGCTTCTACGAATTGGCACAGGCGACCACTTCCTAAATATAACACCAGTGACACAGACACTAAGAACAACAATCAATAAGTGGGACCTCTTGAAACTGAGAAGCTTCTGCAAAGCCAAGGACACTGTCAAAAGCACAAAACAACAGCCTACAGAATGGAAAAAGATTTTCACCAACCCTACAATTGATAGAGGATTGATCTCTAAAATATATAAAGATCTCAAGAATCTAGAACCCAAAATCTTGAATAACACAATCAAAAAATGGGGTTCAGATCTAAAAAGGGAGTTCTCAGCAGAAGAATTACAAATGGCTGAAAGGCACTTGAAAATGTGCTCAACATCTTTAGCCATCAGAGAAATGGAAATCAAGACCAACAATTTACAATCCTTTCTAAACAGTTCTATCAACTGGAAATCTATACTTCAAACATATGAACCTATGGAGACCATTCACAAATATATGAGCCTATGGGCAGGGCCTCATTCAGATCACCACAGGGACTGAAGAGGACACAAAGGGTTACAGAATTGGATGCAATCTAATGCAATTGCATTTTACCAACAATCACATTTCTCTTGCATTATATTATTCTACTCAGGCCATGAAAAAAGAAACAAGTTTTAATTAATAATATTTTTTGAAAACTTCCTTATCTGTTGGAAAAACAGAAACAGAAAAATAAACAAAGCCAAACAACAACAATAAAACATGAATATAATATAAATAATTTAAACTATATAAGTAAACAATGTGTTCGATAAGTAGTTCTAAATGTGATCTATATGTGGTACCATGTGGCAGATTCTTTGTCCTACACTGTATTTAGTAAATTAAAGAAGTAGACAAGACAGTAAATATATATATCAGCTATGAGGTCCCTGAAATAGAAGCAAAAGATTTATCAACAAGGATTATGATAGTAAAGATGAAGTTTATATTTTCCTCATTATGGAAGGAATTAAATAGAATTTTGAAAATGCCTTTGAAGTTTTAGACTAAGATCATCATTATAATTATTATTATATTACCATTCAGGGATAATTTTCTTTTCGCTTGTTTAGTTTTTAATTTATTTAAAAGATTTTTAATTTTATTCTTTAATGTTTTTGATTACATTCTTTTCCATATCCAAACTAGTCCCAGATCATCCCATGACCAAATTTCATTTTCTTTCTCTCTCTTAAAAAGACAAAAACAAGGGACTAATGTCTTTGAAACTCAGACCCTTGTCCAGAGTGAAATCAGAGGTGAGCGGATTCTAGCTCCTGGGCCAGCCCTCAGGAAAATTCCCTCTCCAGGCCCAGGGTCACACCTAAGGTTCTGATCTCAGACTCTCAATAGCAGACAGAACCTAGGCTTTAGCTGGGAGGGGCATTGCTCAGTGACCCCTAAAAGAAGGGACATGACATGGCCAGGCTTCACCTCCAGGGCGAGCTGCATCATCATAGACAATCAGGCTCCTTCAAAACACAGAAGCACGACTAGGGCAGAATCAGAGTTCAAACAGACCACTTCCTCAGAGCAGACAGAAGACACATAAGCCCTCTAAATACAACTGACTAGGAGCTGACTAAGTGTGAACTACTAAAATCATGGGCAGATGCCAGTGAAAGATTACATATAACAATATAAAGTACAACAAGGCAACACCAGAAGAAACTGGTGGTTCTATAGCACCAGGACCCAAACATAGCAATGAAAAGGAAACAGAAGGAAACAACAGCAAAACACCTATATAAAGATTATAGAAGCCTTAAAAGAAGATATAAAAAAAATTCCCTTTAAGAAATGTAAGAAAATACAAACAAAAAAGGAAAAAATGAACAAATCCTTGAAAGAAAACCAAGAAAACACAAAAAATAAAAGAAACATTCACCAACCCTACATGTGACAGAGAACTAATCTCTAAAATATATAGAGAACTCAAGACACTAGAGTCCAAAACCTTGAATAACCCAATCAAAAAAATGGGGATCAGAACTAAAAAGGGAATTCTCAGCAGAAGAATTACAAATGGCTGAAAGGCACTTGAAAAAGTGCTCAACATCTTTAGCCATCAGAGAAATGCAAAGCAAAACAACTTTGAGATACCACCTCACTGCTGTCAGAAAGACTATGATTAAAGATACAGATGCCAGTCTATGCTGAAGAGGTTGCAGAGCATGGGAACACTCCTCCATTGTTGGTGGGAGTGTAAGCTGGCTCAGCCACTCTGGAATGCAATATGGTGGTTTCTCAGAAAACTAGATATCAATCTCCTCAAGGATATAGCAATACCACTACTGGGCATACACCCTAAAGATGCACGTTTGCACTTCCAAAACATTAGCTCATCTATGTTACAGCAGCATTATTCGTAATAGCAAGAACCTGGAAACAACCTAGATAGATGCCCCTCAACTAAGGAATGGATTAACAAACTGTGGTGCATCTCCCCAATGGAGTACTACTGAGCAGTAAGAAAAAATGATATCCTAAAATTTGCAGGCAAATGGATGGGTTTGGAGACTATCCTCCTGAGCGAGGTATCTCAAACCCAGAAAGATAAGCAGGGGATGTACTCACTCATTAGTGGACTTTAAACAAAAAGCAAAGCATTCCCAAGCTGCAAACCACAACAACTGAACAGCTGGGATGTGAAGCACCTTGCACTGGCACCTTGGAGCCCATTCCCTCCAGAGGAACACACCTGACCCAGTCTTGATTTTGGGATGAGGAAAGTGGATGTGCCTGGAGTGGTTGCTGAACTAAACTACCTTGGGACCTTAGGACTTCTTGGGCTTTCTGGAGAAATAAGGAGATGAGGAGAACAGAGAGTGACTGGCAGTGGCGGTATGGGGAAGTGAGTGAACAAGGGGAAATAAAGAAGTACTTTGGGATATTTTTCAATTTAAAAATAAGTCTAAAGTTATTTCAAAACAAAAGCAATTCTTAAAGAGAGACTGAATAAAACATGATTACTTAAAGGAGAAATTTTATTTCATAAGCCATATATTATTTTATACTTATTTTCATTGGTGTTATTTTCTTTTACTGTTACACATGATATTACCTATGTACCAACTTTAGTTCATGTGTAAGATTATCCAGTGATGAGCATGTGATGCAGAAGAAAAGAAAAAATAATTGACATGGAAAAGAAGAAAACAAAATCTGTGGAGAAGTAGTAATGCAGGTATGAGAAATTCATTATGAGAATTATAAGAGCAGTTCTTAGAAGTCCGTCCCCTCACTGCCCATCAGGCCACAGTGCAGGATATGGTCCCGCCAAGCCACAGTAGGCCTTTGACTGAGAAGCCTATATTCAGTTCAATGGCATGTCCAACCATCTCATTCATCTACCAGGCTCACTTCAATCTTTCATAATATTTGTGATTTTCTTCCAATGGGGAACATAAGAATAGTTATAAGAGCAGGGACATTATAAAAACAAATATGACTCTGAAAACAAAACAAAACAAAACAAAAACAATTGACTGCAAAGACAGCTCTCTGCTCCTGTGTGAATGGAAGATGTTTGAGAACTTGCCTTAATTGGAGAACTTGATTTAATGAGCTGAGAGCCAGTTGACAGCAAAGGCTTGAACAGATCTAAAATCATTTGCCTTTGACAGCATATCCTGAAAAAGTATGAATTTTTATAATAATTGAATTTCAGATGAGCAAAACATAAATACACACGTGCTTCTTACATAGATGAGATACATTTAAGAGCATTACATACCTTTGGCCAAAACCATAAGCATAATAGGTCATTGCCTTGAAATTTAATCCCAAACTTTAAAGACCTTAGACTTGTGAGAACTATATTGAAGGCTAGTCTTCTAAAGGCTTAATATTATAATTCTGTAATCCTTTATTTCTTAAATTATTATTTAAATATATTAACTTATTATTATTATTAATAAAGAAGTCATGCTTTTTATCCCTGCATATTCTTATTCAAGGTCCCTTCCCCGTCCCTCCCACCACATCAGGTCATTCTTTCTTCTCCACACCTCCCCGTCCCCTCCCTGGGCAGGCAGCAGACAGTTCCAAGGTCCCACTGATACAATATTGCTTAGTTCAATCTCCACTCCTGGCAGATCCAGTTTTGTCTCCCCTCCCTCAAGAGTGAGTCAGATGTTCCTCTAGGGGGAGTGGGATCCAAAGAGTCAGTCCAGGGTGTTTCTGATCCTAAGCTGTTCAGTGGTTGTGGTTTGCAGCTTGGGCATGCTTGGCTTTTTTCTTGTTTGTTTGTATAGAGACCACTAATGAGTGAGTACATCCCCTGCTTATCTTTCTGAGTTTGTGATACAATACCACTTCTGGGTGTATACCCTAATAATGCACAGTCATACTCCAAAGGCATTAGCTCAACTATGTTCATAGCAGCACTATTTGTAATAGCAAGAACCTGGAAACAACCTAGATGTCCCTCAACTGAAGAATGGATTAACAAACTGTGGTACATCTACACAATAGAGTACTACTCAGCAGTAAGGAAAAATGATATCCTAAAATTTGCAGGCAAATGGATGGACTTGGTAAATATATTAACTTTTATATAGTATCATTTTAATTTAATTTCTTAATATTTTAACTTGATATATTGTTACAAATTAATTTTTAAATAACGGAAAAGTTTCCCAGTCTATTAGAATAAAGTAGAGAACCAGTGCAAGGACAATAGAAATTACAAAATCTTTCAATTTAAATAAAATCAATAATGCCAAAACATATGCACATCGAATTAATAGACCTGTATTCACTCTATTACTACAATGTATTATCATTAAAGCAGAAATACTACTTCTACCTTTCTCCTTATATCTCTATTTTTCAGTAATGATTAATATTTAAATGTGTAATATTCTCTAAAACAGAATGGATTGGACAAATGACTACCTACTGGGTTTTGAAGGTCTATGAATAAGCTTGTCACATAGCATACCTATAATCAACAAATGTGGCATTAACATATTTGTTAACACAGAATAAAATGAGGGATATAATGTATTATGCCTGGTGTTACCTTTAATACCTACTAACTAAAGACCACTCTGGGGTGTTCTTCATCAATGTACCAGTACAGCAGGTGAATTAAAGCTTGTTGATTATAGAGAAATAAATGCTCTCTGCATCTCCACATCTTTGGCTGTTGGGCATCAGATTTTGCTAGCATTTTTCTAAGAGGAGAGAGGGAGGGAGGGAGGGAGAGAGAGAGAGAGAGAGAGAGAGAGAGAGAGAGAGAGAGAGAGAGAGAGAATGTGAGTCCAAGTTAAGTGTGAACACATTTGTGATGTCTGTCCTTATCCTAAAAGGATTAGAGAAAAACAAAGTCACCAATACTGTAACTTCACCCCTGGATATTGACATAAGGCATATTGTATTTCATTCTGCTACATCAGTGTAAGCATTGTTTATAAGAACTGTATTGTTCTCCAGCTATCATTGTGAGACAGAGATTATAATAGAACACAACTATGTTGGTTCAGTACAATATTATAGAGTACACGCATAAACAACTCACAGCCAGTCTGCCAAAGACAAATGGAACTGAAATTGAGAAACACCAAAAAACTAACAGGATTCTATTTCAGGATCAGAAATCAGCTGCGTATGTGGCTGGGCTAGTACATTTCCTCTGTGACTCTCAGTGTGTTAGTTGGTATTTGTCTTAGTTAGGGTTATTATCACTGTGACAAAACACCACAGCCAAAAGCAAGTTCAAGAAGAAAGGGTTTAATTGCCTCAAGTATCCTGAATCAGAGTTTGCTGAGGGAACCCAAGGCAGAAACTCAAAATGGGGAGGAACCTGGAGGTAGAAGCTTATTACAGAAGCCATGGAAGATAGCTGCATTACTATCTTTTTTACCCTGCTTTCTTATAGAAACAATGACCACCCTCACAGGAATAATATCACCCACAGTGAGTGGTGCCCTCCACCATCAATTCCTAAATGAGAAGATAGACTTACATGCCTGCCTGTTCCTTGATCTTATGGAGGCGTTTTCTCTATTAGGTTGCCTTCTCTCAGATGACTCTAGCTAGTGTCAGGTTGACCTAAAACTAGTCAGCACAGTATTACAATGAAGAAATGGTATTTGACTAATTGAGATAGACTTTGTCAGTAGTAACAAGGTTAGCTTCCAAATAGTTTGTAAGGATGACAACACTAAGGTATAATTTTACATAAGAATCCTGTGGAGGAACCTACAAGGAGGTCCCAAATAAGTCTCCTGGCAATGCTGGAGAGGGTTCTTGAAGTAGGCTTCTCCTGTAGTCAGAATGGTGACTAACCCCAATTGTCATCATAGAGCCTACATCCAATGACTGATGGAAGCAGATGCAGACGTTTGGCCCAATGCCCAGGGTTCAGTTGATGAGAAGAAACAACTA
Organism: Sigmodon hispidus; assembly: GCA_004025045.1. NCBI lineage: Eukaryota > Metazoa > Chordata > Mammalia > Rodentia > Cricetidae > Sigmodon > Sigmodon hispidus. The sequence goes on along the minus strand of PVIH01013008.1, from coordinate 11,257 downwards.
AAGGAGTAGTAGAGGGGGATCAAGAGCACAATGGGAATATCCAGAGGGACAGTTGATCTGAACTAATGGGAGCTCACAGACTCTGGACAAACAGCTGGAGAGCCTGTAGGGGTCCAAACTAGGCCCTCTGAATGAGGGTGACAGTTGCATTGATCAAGTTGTTAGTGGGTCCTCTGACTATGGGGCCAGAAATTATCCTTGCTATATGAACTAGCTATTGGGGGCTCACTCCCTATGGTAAGATGCCTTGCTCAGCCTTGATACAAGAAGGAGAAGAGAGGTTCTTCCTCAACTTGATACATTAACCTGTGTTGACTAATTAAAAGAGGCCTTACCCCTTTAAGGAGTGGATGGAGAATGGGGTAGAGGGAGGTGGAGAAGGTATAGAGGGGAACCAGGAAAAGGAGGGGGAACAGCAGCAGACTTGTAAAACAAAATTATATCAATAATTTTAAAAAGAATCCTGTGCCAAGGTAAAGATAAGACCTATCAACTGATATGCTTCTTTCTCAAGTCTTAAGCGAAAGAGACTTGAGTGTTGAGATAAAGAATTTTCTTCCAGGCTGTGTGTTATGTGCTCAGGGCTCCCTGAGCAGCATCATGGAGATGCTAAGGCCTTACTTAAATCTTCAGAATCAGATTCTCTATTCTAAAGTCTCAGGGTGACTTGAATACTACACTTGTCAAGCATTCTTTTAAATTACAGCTGATAAAAAAAATAAAAGAAAAAAAAATCTCATCCAACTTTCAATTGTTCCAGAATTTTTAGCTCCTGGCTCAGCTCATCACAGGATAGTTGTCAGTTCAACGAGGAGAAGACTGACTGCTAAGTCAGGTACTGTCCTGTCTTCGTTGTTGTCATGGCATTCCTTTTGGAAAAATAACTCTTTGGGTTTCTTTATGGCTGTTCATTTCAACCAACCAATATACACTCCTTGCTTGGTTTTCAAACAAAAGTAAGAATTCTTAATTTATTTCTGCATATCTTTCTTTTGCAAGTAAGCTGACCACTGTGAGCATGCATTGTTAGGTGTTCTCTAAGGCCCAGTGCATCACTCCTTTGGGAAGCTATGCCCTGGACCACCATTGTATGCACCTTAGGCTTCCTTCTTCAATACACCTAGTTCTTGAAAAGGCTAACTTGGTAAAATACATTTTGCAATTTAGCTATCATTTGCATTTTCTTTCATACAGAAATTGAGGGTGAAAGGCATAGTTATTATTTGGATCCCCAGGAGGTCTAACAATTGACTTTTACATAAGGTCTCCATTTGCTCTACTCTGTAAAGAGATGGTAAGCTTAGTATGTCCAGACCTGAGTAGATTTAAAATCATTCATGTTTCTGAATCAGAGCCTTTGGCAGTGGGAACATACTATGGAAAAGTCATTTGGGTATAACAACTCTGAGAATTCTCTCACTCTTTTTATTCTTGCTGTTCAAAGTGTGATCTACTTTCTAGCAGCAATGCACCATTCAGAAGTATACTGGGAATGTGGTATCCTTGCCCTCACCCTAAAAAGAAATAATAGAATTGGGATTTGCATTTATACAAGGTTCTCAGGTGCTTGTCTGCACATAAAAATTGAGAAGTCTTCCATGGACAGAATTATCTCAACAGTCCTTCCCCGGGAGGAACTGCTCATTCTTCTTTTTCTTTGCTCTGTTTCTAAAACCTGGCATATAGCAGGGTATCCAATAAATATTTATTGACTAAATTAATCTAGTCTGTGTTGTGTTCAGTAAGAGTGACAGCAGCTTAAGCATTTGGTCATGATCTCCTGCATTTATCCTTTAATAAACATGGCAAATAGATGCACCAGTTTCTGTTCTTGATAGATACTCAGAACATCCTTTGATCCAAAATTTCATTCATCATGAGCTCTAGACCATTACTGATTCTAATAATAACTGGTAGCAAAACTTTTCCAGGAAATGCAGTTACTCACTTTATAATAATGCTCCTATATACCCTCCTATAAATTTCAATAGACTTCTCTCAGACTCATACTTCTTGATCTCACTCTACCGTTCAGTTACCATCATCACTCTCTTATTGAGCAGTTCATCATGTAGTTTTCATGATATAATATTTTCCAATTTTCTGCTTAAAATCACTTCATCTTTAATTTACTGCGTTTTCCCTATCAATCCATTCTTTAGGAAAAAACTACCTTCCTTTATACTCTGCAGCTCCAATGATCAATTTCAGAATGACATTCTGGAGGTTACCATTTCTAACTAAATTAAGGACAATCCATTTGTGCTGGCTGGTTATAGGTCAGCTTATAAAAGGAGTTATTTGAGAAGAAGGAACCTCACCTGAGAATGAGTCCTCACCAGAAAGGCATGTAGGCAAGCCTGTGGTGCATTTTCTTGATTGATAATGTGCATGAGTCTTGATTACTATAGGCCTTGCAAATCTTGGGCTGGTGGTCCTTAGTGCTATAAGAGCACAGGTTGTATAACATATAAGGAGTAATGAATGAGAATCAAGCAAGTAAACAGTGTTTCTCTGTAGTCTCTGTCTCCAAACTCTTACCTTGAGTTCCAGTCCTGAATTTCCAGTGAGTGACAAGAGTGTGATCTGAGAGTCATAAGCTTGGATAAATTCTGTCTTCACCAAATTGCTTTTATTCTGATCATGTTTTTTTTTTCCCACAGTAATAGAAACCCTAAGGCACCATTAAACAGCCTACATGTTGTCATATAATGTTAGAAATAACATTAAGATCATCATATTTTTAGTTAAATCATCTAGAAAAACTTAAAAGACATAGTCAAAATTTAATAACAGGATATTCATAAAACTGGGCCATTTTGATATAGGAGAGGAGGAGTTGATGACTACCTAATAGAGGCATTAATGAAACTTTCTCCTGTTACAGATATTAACTTCATCAGTCCAGAAAAACCTGAAAATAATATTTTTAGAAGAATATTTCTTAGGTGACTCTAAAGCACAGTGGCCATTATCCAGACATATAATTTTGCAGGTAAAAATGTCATTATAGAAAAGACTTCAAAAATCTAATTTTAGACAGTTATATCTAGTAGATAGTCTGGTAACCAAAGATGGGAAAATATAATGTCTGAATTTTGTTAAAGACCGACAGACAGACAGACAGACAGACAGACAGACAGACAGACAGACAGACAGATAGATAGATAGATAGATAATAAAAAATGAGACTGGAGAGATGTCTTGATGGTAAAGAACATTTGCTGTGTAATCCCTAGGGCTGTAATTTAGATCCTCGTACCCATGTACAAAGGTAAGTACCCTGTATATACTTTAAGCTCCACTTTAAGAAAATTACAGAGAGGAGAAAATGCAATCCTCTGCTTATAAGAGATCCTTTCTCAATGAAAAGCAGAGAGCTGTAGATAAGGACATGGAAACTTACCACTAGTTTCTATATACACAGAACAATGTGTACAAAGGTTATCTATGTGTATATTCACAGGCACTCATAGATAAATAAATAAATAAACAAACAAACAGGTAAAGCCAGACACAGATGTCTACCTGATAAGGCTATAGCTACACAGCCCAATGACATACCATGGTAAGTGATGTCTGAGCCAGTGGTTTATACTCTTAAGTATTAACAGCACCTTTGTTCTGATCAGAAATAAAGCTTCTGTTATAAAATTGGGCTAATTTACATAAGTGTGGTAAAGTGATTCTTTCATTCTTGGAAACAATTACATTTTTCTTTTAGCACCTAAGAAGTTTGTCATTGAAAACAAATTATTTTCAAGTTGTATTATATAGTTTTGTGTGGTTATGACACATTATACCCATTTCAACTATACATATAACTATTTAAATACATAAGTGCATGTATATTTAGATCTCAAGATTAACCTCAGCCATCACTCATTCCAAGAACACTTAACAGCCATAAGTCTTGTGCCTTCACTATTAGGCACTTCAAATAGAGTCTTCTCTGATTATGCATGACAGTAGCATTTGTCTATAGGTATAGCTTTAGGTATTTATAAGGCATTTGACAGCATGTAAATTTCGCTAAACAGTGCTATCAAATTACACCTGAAAACCCATAACTTCTTCAGCCATGCATTCTGAATGGCTTATAATGTTCAAGCACAGATTTTCTTCTGTAAAATAGACTTCAAATCCAACGAGAGAACAGTTGGTTGCCCCAACAGAACTTCCACTGTTGCAGCAGGAGACAAGTTTGCCTTGAAGGACTTTTTGTTGTAGTTGTTTTGCCTCCATACTCTGCTATTCTCCTTTCTTTATGGTATTCTCCTTCAGTGGTTCATTTCTACTTTCTTGTTTTCTGTATGTGCTCCACACTGAACACAATACTAAAGGTTCAAAGCTAGAGTCCACATGTGAGAAATATTAACTGCCACAGTTTTTTAAGAAACCAAGGTACATAAAAATATTCTAAAGCATCTGGCCTTTGAGCTTCTTCCCTGGTGCTGCATTCTGAGTATTTTTTCCTAAACTGACCTTCACTTGATCTTCACTGTATAAATACTTAATTATTTGAAAAAGGATTGATTTTAAGGCATATTTCATAGCTTGCATTTATTTATTTATTTTCCTCAATTACTACATAAAATGTATAAAACAATTATAACATGGAGGAAGTACCTCTTCCATAAAAAAAAAATAGATTTTACAGATGTTTCTGCTACTAGATGACCTGTGAAGATGGGTGAAATAAAAACAGAAAAGCTTTGCTCCTGGAAAAAGCTTATTGGAGATATCAAGTTCATCTTTCTTTCTGCAATTCCTTTAATAGGCCACTCAGCAAATACTGAGGAGAGTCATCTGTAATGAAGTATATTCATGCAAGCAAAACCAACATCTCCTAACTGCGTGGCTTCAGCTGATGTTCCTATACACCTTCATGGAAGCAAGAGATTCTCTCCCTGCCTCTTCCTCTGGGGCATCCAGTTTACTTTAATCCTGCTCCAACAAGTATCTAAAGTTTGGATAAATTTAGCCATTGTTGCTAATGTTTGCAAACAGCTAGATTTCCGCTTTCAATCTGCAGGCAACTCAAAGTGGTGGAACAGCCTGTCTATTAGACAAATAGGCCATCGCTGCCCCATCCCCAGTCTCATCTAGTTTGAATTTCCTTTGCTGTTACTTGAGTTGCAGAAATTTGTCATTTTTAAAAAAGATTTATTTATTTATTATGTATACAGTATACAGAAGTTACCAGATATCATCATAGATGGTTGTGAGGCACCTTGTGGATGCTGGGAATTGAACTCAGAACCTCTGGAAGAACAGTCAGTGCTCTTAACCTCTGAGCCATCTCTCCAGCCTGAAACTCATCATTTTTTAATTAAAATTTATATTAGAAGGAGATGAGCCCAGTTGAATTTGCTCCTTCCACTCCATCTACTTCATAGAGCTTATCTGGCTGACAGAAAATCAGCAACTTACATATTAATGAGAAAAACATACTTGATTGAAATTAACAATCTGATAGATACAAATCCCAACAGTTACACCTAAGAAATAAACACACCTTATAAAACTATGAATTAATAATCACTCAGTTTATTAATTTTATAATTATGTTAAGTAAAAATATGTCCAATTAATGTGTCTAAGTAGAGACCCATGGTTCCTAAGCCTGCCCACCTGTAGATGTAAACAGTAAAGTCTTTCTAGTCAATGATATCACCATTTGTGAGGCCCCTTTACAGGATGTTACAAAGGGCCGACTATTCTTCCTCTCTGACTCAGGGAAAAAATAGCAATGACTCTGCTCATGCTTTCCTTTCCTCTCTGCTGTCAATTATAACTTCACTTGGCTGAGGCCTTTCCTTTGTCTGTGTTCTCTGAACATACCTCTGCATTTCTCTGAACACACCTCTACATTTCTCTGGGCAAACCTCTGCATTTCTCTGCTCCAGATTTGCCTTCTCTTCCTGCTGCCCTTGATATTCAAAATAAATGGGGCTTTTTGTTCTCAGCTTGTCCACATTTCATGGCTAATACACACATACACACACACACACACACACACACAGAGAGAGAGAGAGAGAGAGAGAGAGAGAGAGAGAGAGAGAGAGAGAGAGAGAGCACCTCACTGTAATTGTTCCTGTTTATCTTTAAATTTGCTGCTTGTAGCTGCCTCCAGCTACTAGATCATTTTCTCTATTCCTAAATCTTATAGCTAGCCTGGAATACAAAATGTGCTGGTATTTTAGTCTGAAACACAAGTTGTTTCCATAAAAAAGAAAAATATAAGAAAACAAATGGGAAGTTAGTATCTAATAAAGCAAAAATATTCACATATAAGCCAGGCCTGGGGATGCAAATCTTTAGTTCCAGCACTTAGGAAGCAGAGCCAGGAAGATCTCTGAGTTCAAGACTAGCCTAAACTATATAAAATGTTTCTGGCCAGCCAGAGCTACATTGCAAAACCCTATTTCAAAACAAACAAATGAACAAACAGAAACAACGAAACAGCCACAAATGGTCTGATTGTAAGGAATGTTTTATATTATATTGTAACCTGCTTCTCAGAACTGGGAATGTTTCAGTCTTATATACAACAAATTTAGTTATTAGTTTGTAAAAATAATGTCACTAAGAAATAGGAAAAAACACACATATTACTACATATACTGGTTTAATTTCCTAGTTCTTCAGTTTGGGCTATTTATATTTTTCAATAAGCAACATGATGTTGTCCTTAAATTATTAATAAAAGACTCAAGGTGGTAATTATTTTCTTAGCTGAGAGATTTTTGTTCATGTTGACTCTTTAATTCTTCTCTATTGACATTAAACATCTTATGCTAATTGTTTTCAGTTCTTTTCTATTATCAAGCACATAAGCCCACTGATACATGGAGGATTTCGGGTCATATTCACAGTTATGAGAACAAGTAGATAATAAATATGCAGCTATTACCTGGAGGCTTAGACTATGCTAACACCAAGCCCAATTTTTATTCCTCAGATTACTCAGTTGTAGTCTGTTGCGATAAATGAGTTCTTTGAAATTGAAAGAGACCAGAAAAAGAGGTGAAGAAAGTCTTGGGCAGTGCAAGGCAGACACCTTTTTTCACACCACTGAATGTACTTTGTACTCACGATCACACCATTCCCCGCTGTGTTATGAGCTCAGGGGTTCACAAAAGGCTCATCTCAAGAGCATGCTTTCAGTGCACTCCTCCTGTACAGGGGAGCAACCAAAGAATCCCAGCACTAGGTGACACTATTAGAAGTTTATAGCTGGTCGCTTGAGTAGGTCCCCTATCATAAAATTGCTTTTTTCTAAATGGGGAGATCATAAGAGTGGGCATGATACTGAGAGGTCTGATATCTGAGTTTGATGGGCTGCATGATATAAAAATACCAAATAATAAATATATATATGAAAAAAATTTTAAAAAAGAAAAACAAAATACTATGATAAATATCAGGGTTTCACTGGCTTTGTAACTTTTAAAGGCTTTGTTTATTTTTTAATGTTTTATGGAATTATATGATAAGTATTTGTCTTAGTTTTTTAAGTTATAGTAGAATTCTATAGTAAGTGCATGTTTTCTTGTGTTTGTTTCCACTATTGCTGTTTTTTTATTTTTAGTAGAAAGTATTTTATTAGTATTTCAAGGTTATAAAGTATGCATTTGTTAAAATCATTAATTGAATTTAGGTTTAAGTTTGCTTTCTAAAAACTCACCTGTTTATTCAGAATCTTCAATTTATCAAAACAAATTTATAATGCATGTCTTTATGATTTTCTGAAATTTCATTCGTATCTGTAATAATGTTTGCCTTTCAACTTCTAGCATTATTGAAGTAGGTCTTCCCTTTTTTGTTTAATTTGGTTAAGAATTTGCCATTTGTGTTTAATCCTTTAAAAATTAATTAATTAATAAAAATATAAAAGTATGAATGATGTGTAATCATGATTGCTTTTTAATGACACTTAACAATCAATCAAAAGATATTTATTCATGTAGGGTACTGTGTTCTAGAATAATCATGTATTTGCTTTTCCCATGACTACTTAAACAAATAGCATTATCACCTATTTATTGCTTATATCATCTACTCATACCATTCATGGTCCTCTCTCTACACTGCTCTCTCAAACTCAGTGTCTAAATAATTTCTCCCCCCCCTCTCTATCTCTATCTCTCTTTTCCTCCCTTCCTCCCTTCCACCCCTTACAGGCACACAAGCCAAATGCTGTACTACTGAGCCACACTGCTGCCCCTTTCCTATGTTTTGATGTTTTCCTCTCTTTTTCCTGTGTGCTTTCAAGCTTTATCCTATATAAATGCACTAGGAACATAGACAAAATAATTTTTCAGTTGATGCAATTGGAGTTTCTTCTGCCACCTTTTTAGTTAGTGTGTTTCTCAGCTCACTTTTTATTTTTATTTACTACTACATTAATGTCACCTCCAATCTTTAGTTTCTCCGAATGAAAAGATCATGAACCTCTCTTCTTTACATTTAATCGTTCTAGTCAGAAGCTGAGTGTGGTTCCTAAGGCTTACTTGTCTGGGCAGTTTAACAGCTTCCTTGAGAGCACAATGGGACTATTGTTTAATAGACTTTCACCCTTGAACAATGAACAGCTGTCTACTTGCTTTTATAGCTGGAACTGAAATCCATTTCTCTAGAAGTGTCAATGAACTAAGACAAACTATTTAAATGGTGTAATTGTTCCACCGAACTCTATTTTTATGCTGTGTAAATTGAGTGATAGTGAACAATGACAAAATACATAGTAACTTAATGTAGTAAATCAATTATAAGAGGTGATTAAACCCATACTCAAGAATTCTTGCTTGGTGTTCTTTAGTTCTCACATTCTGTCTCTGCTTTGTGCTTCTCTGAAGAACATCAAATATTCCATTTATAGGAGATCATGCATTCTCAGATCTCATGGGGAAATCTTTATTTGTTTCTGTTGACACAGATAGCTAATTAGCCTTAACCGAGAGGGCAAGAGCATAAAAAGTGACCCTCTTTCCTTCAAACTCCCCATGAGTCTTAAGCACCAAGTATTTTAAAAACCTTTGAACAGATTCACAATAGTTTTAGACTACAAGACCTTGGAACCGTGTGTTGTTTTGCTTTAAGACAGTTTATGTTTTATTGTAGGTTTCCCAAGTTGGCTTTGACTTCCCCACATGGGGCAATCTGGTCTCAACCTTGAATCATTTCTTTCACCTGGACCCCTCCTGTCAACTGCTGAAACCATGGGCATAAGCAACATGTAGTGGAATTGTGTTTTGTTCCATTGAAAATAATCTTCCCGCCTACTGGTTTAATAAAAATGCTGACTCGCTGAAGGCAAACAGGAAGTATGGGCAGGGCTACCACACTAAGAAAACTCTGGGAATAGGAAGAACAGGGCAGAAATGCTGTAGAGAAGCCAGAGAAAGACCAGCTGAAAAGCCAACAGATATAAAGGATAACTCTGTTGCTCTGAGAAAAGGTACTGAGCCACATGGCTGAACACGATAGAAATCATGTTAGTTTAAGAGTAAACAATTAGAAGTGATATACCTGGGCCCCAGGTCAATCAGCATAAAATTAATGTAAGTCTCTGTGTGTTTCTGTGGGACTGTGGGACTTTGAGACTACAGGTCTGCAGGTCTGAACCATAGGTCGGACAGGCCAGAAACTTAATATTACAGCAACATACATAAGTAGCAGGCTTCATATTTTTATTATGTTTTTCCTTCCTTGCATGATAGCTATAAAAAATAAATGTAATTTAGATCACTAGTTATGATGATAATGATGACTGGCATCCACTGAAAAATTGGCATGTGCTAAACACTTCTTCACAATCCTTACTGCAAGTTGCCTCAATCTTTATTGAACTCTGAGTCTTAGTACCTCCAGTTTTGTAGATGATGCAATTGAAATGCACACAGTTAAGGACTAAGTAGAAAAGGGCCAGTTGTTGGGATGTTGGGCATCAGATATAGTGGGTATAATAATCATTAGTATCTGATTAAAAGGATAATATTTATTAAGATGTTTATAAGGAAACACTCATAAATATGAGATTAAACAGCTATGCAGTTCCTAAAAGGCTAGACTGGTCTACGTGTTAAAACTTAAGAGATCAGATCAAGTTTTCTGTCTAAATGTAAACAAAAAGCTAAAAAAAAATTCTGCATCTTGCACCCTGATCTTAACCTGCCATTAGCCACGCTTTAATTTGATAGCCTCATCAGTTATAAATGAATCCCAAATCTATGCTGAACAAGAGGTGATTCCTTTAGGTCAAAGTGAAAATACCTATTCTCTAGTACAAGTAATAAACTGTATTTAAAATTTATTAATGACGCAGGACCGAGTGCTGTCTGCAGAATCCCAGCGCACTCTGGAGCAGGGGCAGGTAAACTCTGCCCCTGACCACATCCACAGCTCCTGCTGAAGGAATTTGCACGGCTCCTCACCATGACCTCGAACTGAGCAAACCAACAACTACAGGGGTCTCTGAAAGACAGAATCAGACCCTGACCAGAAAGGAGACAGGAGGCACACAAACCCGAGTGCCACAATTGACAAGGACCCATCTAATCGTGAACCACTGAAGCCATGGGCAAACGTCAGTGCAAAAAATTACAAAATACTACAAAGGACAACATGGTAACTCCAGAAGGGAGTGGTGATCTTACAAATACAAGACCTGAACTGAGCAATGAAGAGGAAACAGAAGGAAGTAACACCAAAAATTCCTTTTTGATAATCATCGAAGCTCTCAAGGAAGATACGAAAAAAAGCCTTAAAGAAATAGAAGAAAATACAAACAAAAAATTGGAAGAGATGAACAAATCTATGAAAGAAACATGCCAGGAACTAAAAGCTGAAATAAAAGCTGAAAAAGAAGCAATGAAAAAGGCACAAAATGAGGCAAATATGGAAATAGAAAACCTGAAGAAAAAAGCAGGAACCACAGATAGAAGCATAACAAACAGAGTTCAAGAGATGGAAGATAAAATCTCTGAAGTGGAAGACTCAGTAGCTCAAATAGATATATCAGTCAAAGAAAATAGTAAAACTAAAAAAGCCATTACTCAAAATGTTCAGGAAATCTGGGACACCATGAAAAGACCTAATTTGAGAATAATAGGAATAGAAGAAGGAGAAGAATACCAGCTCAAAGGCACAGATAATGTTTTCAATAAAATCATAGAAGAAAACTTTCCTAACCTGAAGAAGGAAATGCCTATAAAGATACAAGAAGCTTACAGAACACCAAATAGATATGATC
>PVIH01013007.1:28930-60735 GCA_004025045.1 Sigmodon hispidus | reverse complement strand
GGCAGTGCATTGAATCTCTAGATTGCCTTTGGTAGAATTGCCATTTTTACTATGTTGATCCTACCAATCCAGGAACATGGGAGAGCTTTCCATTTTCTGATATCCTCTTCAATTTCTTTCTTCAATGATTTAAAATTTTTGTCAAATAGGTCTGTTACTTCTTTGGTTATAGTTACTCCAAGGTATTTAATACTATTTGTAGCTAATATGAAGGATAATGTTTCCCGTATTTCTTTTTCAGCTCTTCTATCTTTAGTGTATAGAAGGGCTACTGATTTCTTTGAGTTTATCTTGTATCCTGCTACATTGCTGAAGGTGTTTATCAGCTATAGCAGTTCCTTGGAAGAATTTTGTGGGTCACTTATGTATACAATCATATCATCTGCAAATAGAGATAGCTTCACTTCTTCTTTTCCAATTTGTATGCCCTTAATCTCTTTTCGTTCCTTTATTGCTTTAGCTAAAACTTCGAGAACTATATTGAATAGATAAAGGGAGAGAGGACATCCTTGTCTAGTTCCTGACTTTAGTGGGATTGCTTTGAGTTTTTCTCCATTAAGTTTGATACTGGCTGATGGCTTCTTGTAAATCACCTTTATTATATTTAGGTATTCTCTCTGTATTCCTGAACTCTCCAGGGCTTTAATCATAAAGGAGTGTTGGATTTTGTCAAAGGCTTTTTCCGCATCTAAGAATATGATCATGTGGTTTTGTTCCTTTAGTTTGTTTATATGATGGACAGTATTTACAGTTTTTCGTATGTTAAACCAGCCCTGCATTTCTGGGATGAAGCCTACTTGGTCATGGTGGATGATATGTTTTATGCACTGTTGTATATGGTTTGCCAAAATTTTGTTGAGAATTTTCGCATCAATATTCATGAGGGAAATTGGTCTGTAATTCTCCTTCTTTGTTGTGTCTTTGAGTGACTTGGGTATTAGGGTGATTGTGGCATCATAAAAGGAATTTGGCAATATTCCTTCAGTTTCTACTGTGTGAAATAGTTTGAGGAGTAACGGTAGTAATTCTTCTTTGAATGTCTGATAGAATTCGGCACTAAAACCATCTGGACCAGGACTTTTATTTTTGGGGAGGTTTTTAATGACAGCTTCAATTTCCTTAAGGGTTCTAGGCCTGTTTAGGTAATTAATCTGATCTTCATTTAATTTTGGAAGATGGTGCCTGACCAGAAAGCTGTCCATTTCTTCTAGGTTTTCCATTTTTGTGGAATACAGATTTTCAAAATATGACCTGATAATTCTCTGTATTTCCTGGGGGTCTGTTGTTATGTCCCCCTTTTCATTTCTGATTTTGCTGATTTGGACACTCTCTCTCTGTTTTTTGATTAGGACAAACTTCTATTAATAAACAAAGACCAAAGGTAAAAATGCAAATAAATGATGTTATTATTGAAGGTTTATTGGGCACAGAGGAAGATGTATCAATAATTTTTTTCTTTTTTTCTTTATTTATTTTGCATTTATCAAAAAAAAGTAAAATGAATTTAAAATCCTGAAAAGTTAACAATAACTATAAAGAGTATAAAAAATCATAAGCATGACTTATCAAAGGTGATAATGCAAATAAGATTGCTACACATATATTTACTTTGTGTTCAGCTTTCCCTCTGAATTTTTTTTCCCATCCCTGTATATCCTTATTCAAGGTCCCTTCCCCCTCCCACCACATCAGGTCATTTTTCTTGTCCACAACTCCCCATCCCCTCCCTGGGCTGGGAGTAGACAGCCCTATGGTCCCACTGACCCAATAATGTTTGGATCAGTCTCCACTCCTGGCCAAATCCAGTTTTGTCCCCCCTCCCTCAAGTGAGTCTGGTATTCCTATAGTTGGAGTGGGGTTCAAAGGGTCAGTCCAGGGTGTATCTGGTCCCAAGCTGTTCAGTGGTTGTGGTTTGCAGCTTGGGCATGTTTGGTTTTTTTCTTGTTTGTTTGTTTAGAGACCACTAGTGAGTGAGTACATTCCCTGCTTATCTCTCTGAGATTGTGATAGCTCGCTCAGGAGGATATTCTCCAAATCGATCCATTTGCCTGTGAATTTTAGGATATCATTTTTTTTTACTGCTGAGTAGTATTCCATTGTGTAGATGTACCACAGTTTGTTAATCCATTCTTCAGTTGAGGGACATCTAGGTTGTTTCCAGGTTCTTGCTATTACAAATAATGATGCTATGAACATAGTTGAGCTAATACCTTTAGAGTGTGAATGTGCCTCTTTAGGGTATATACCTAGAAGTGGTATTGTAGGGTCCTTGGGGAGATTGATTCTCAATTTTCTGAGAAACCTCCATATTGCATTCCAAAGTGGCTGAACAAGCTTACACTCCCACCAACAATGGAGGAGTGTTCCCCTTGTGCCACATCCTCTCCAACATAGGCTGTCATCTGTGCCTTTTATCTTAGCCACTCTAATAGATGTTAGGTGGTATCTCAAAGCTGTTTTGATTTGCATTTCTCTGATGGCTAAAGATGAAGACCACTTTTTTAGGTGCCTTTCAGCCATTCGTAGTTCCTCTGCTGAGAATTCCCTTTTTAGATCTGTACCCCATTTTTTGATAGGGTTATTCAAGGTTTTGGAATCTAAATTCTTGAGCTCTTTATATATCTTAGAGATCAGTCCTCTATCACTTGTAGGGTTGGTGAAAATCTTTTCCCATTCTGTAGGCTGTCGTTTTGTCCTATTGACAGTGTCCTTGGCTTTGCAGAAGCTTCCTAGCTTCAGGAGATCCCACTTATTGATTGTTGGTCTTAGTGTCTGTGCCACTGGTGTTATGATGTATCAATAATTTTACAAGAGTCATGGCATCCAAGTTGGCCCCTTCAGGAGGTAAATGTTCAATTTGAGAATTGGGTCATTATCCCAGGTAAACCGAGTACAGAATGACTTGAGTGTAAAGGACCAGAAGGACAGAGAGGAATATTAAAGCCATTTGTGGCTAACATTGCTATAAATTTATACGGATGAGACTTACTACAACAAGGAAACACACAGATTAACAATCCTCTAAACACAGAAATAAACCATAAACTAACACATATTTCTAGGAAAAATATTAGAAGATATTATGAGAAACAGTCACAAATTATTCAGGCTGTACAGAAACAAGGCATAACAGCTGCTGATCTTTCAAAGACACCCACAGCACTACTTTTAAAATGGCTAACATTTTCTTTCTATTTTTTTAGGGTCAATTTCTTTTTTTATTATTATGAACAAAAAAGTCACACTTTCTATCCTTGTATATCCTTATTCAAGGTCCCTTCCCCCTCCCACCACATCAGGTCATTCTCTCTTCTCCACAACTCCACATTGCCCCCCACCGGGCAGGTGGCAGGTGGTCCCAAGGTCCCACTGTCACAATATTGCTTAGTTCAACCCCCATTCCTGAAAGATCCAGTTTTCTCCCCCAACCTCAAGGCTGAGTCAGGTGTTCCTCTAGGGGGAGTGGGATCCAAGGAGTCAGTTCAAGGTGTTTCTGATCCCAAGCTGTTCACTGGTTGTGCTTTGCAGCATGGGCATTCTTTGCTTTTTTGCTTTTTTGCTTTTTTGTTTAGAGTCCACTAATGAATGAGTGCATCCACTGCTTATCTTTCTGGGTTTGTTATACCTTGTCCAAGAAGATATTCTCCAAATCCATCCATTTGCCTGTAAATTTTAGGATATCATTTTTTCTTACTGCTAAGTAGTACTCCATTGTGTAGATGTACCACAGTTTGTTAATCCATTCTTCAGTTGAGGGGCATCTAGGTTATTTCCAGGTTCTTGCTATTACAAATAATGCTGCTATGAACATAGTTGAGCTAATGCCTTTGGAGTGTGAATGTGCCTCTTTAGGGTATACACCCAGAAGTGGTATTGCTGGGTCCTTGTGGACATTGATTCTCAATTTTCTGAGAAACCGCCATACTGCATTCCAATAATGGCTGAACAAGCTTAAACTCTCACCAACAATGGAGGAGTGTTCCCCTTGCTCCCCACTTTCTCCAGCATAGGCTTTCATCTGTGTCTTTTATCTTAGCCAATCTAACAGGTGTCAGGTGGTATCTCAAAGTTGTTTTGATTTGCATTTCTCTGATGGCTAAAGATGATGAGCACTTTTTCAGGTGCCTTTAAACCATTCGTAATTCTTCTGCTGAGAGTTCCCTTTTTAGATCTGAACCCCATTTTTTGATTGAGTTATTCAAAGCTTTAGGCTCTAGATTCTTGAGTTCTTTATATATCTTAGAGATCAGTCCTCTATCACTTGTAGTGTTGGTGAAAATCTTATCCCATTCTGTAGGCTGTTGTTTTGTCCTATTGACAGTGTCCTTGGCTTTACAGAAGCTTCTCAGCTTCAGGAGATCCAACTTATTGATTGTTGATTTTAGTGTCTGTGCCACTGGTGTTATATTTAGGAAGTGATCACCTGTGCCAATTTGTAGAAGTATAAAAAATATGGCTAACATTTAAGCCTGTATGAGTTCATCAATGGCCTTTAACAAAAGATAAATTGATAGCCTAAGAGAAGCTTGTATAAGAGCAGTTAAATGTTCAGCATACAGAAGAGTCAACCAGCCCATAGAATTCTTTTATATTTGTTACTAAAAAATAATCTGGAAAGTAGAGAATAGTGACAGATTTAAGGGCAATGAACGAGGTGATTGAGACAATGGGTTCTCTACAGTCTGGAATCTATAATTTATCATTACATGGACAACATCTTATTGGCTGATTCAAATATTAATACCTTAGAAAAAATGTTTGAAGAAGTACAAAAAATTACATACTTGGGGATTACAAATAGCCCCTTAAAAAGTACAAAGGAGTGATTTCAATAATTATTTAGGTTACAAAATATGCCAACAAAAAATTAGACCCCAAAAGGTACAAATCAGGATAGATAGATTGAAGTCACTTAATGATTTTCAAAGATTATGATGAGACACTGGCAATTTAAAACCCACTATTGGAATACAAGTGATGAAATGGATAATTTGTTCAAAACCTTAAATGGTGACAAAAACTTAAATATCTGAGAGATTGTTATCTGAAGCTGAGAAAGAATTGCCTTTGGTGGAAAAGAAATTACAGGATGCACATGTACATCATGTAGATTCAGACCTTAATTGCATCCTAGTTATCTTGCCCTCTAAGCATTCTCCTAAAGAAATGTTAATGCAAAGTAAAAGTGTTTTATTAGAATGAATATTTTTACCACATAAACTGAGTAAAATTAAAAATAGATATATGTGGGAAAGATTTCTGAATTGAATTTTAAAGGAAAATTAAGACCTCACCAACTGACAGAAATGGATCCAGCAAGACTTCTTGTCCATTTAACTAATGAAGAAATTGACCAATTATGGATAGAAAGTGAACCGTGGCAAAGAGTCTGCAGTAATTATTGTGAGATATTAACAACAATCATCCTCAAACAAAAGAATTGAATTTTTAAAGAAAACCAATTGGATTCTTCCTTGTGTTGCATGAGATAACCCAATTTCTGGAGCCCTTACATTTTATACCGATGCAAACAAATCAGGAAAGGCAGGTTACAAATCATAAAATATAAGTAAAGTGGCTCAAAGCTGTTATATTTCTGTTCAAAAGTCAAAATTATATGCTATTGTGACGTTATTAATGGCTTTTATTGAACCTCTCAACATAGTCACTGATTCTCAGTATGTAGAAAGAGTTGTTTTACACATTGAAACTGCTGATTTTTTTAATGATGATTCAGAATTAACTTCATTATTTATTCTGTTACAAGAAATAATCAGAACAAGGATTATCCCTTCTGTATAACACACATTTGATCCCATACTGGTCTGCCAGGTCATTTAGCACAAGATAATAATGAAATTGGTAAGTTATTAGTAGGAAATATGCTAGAGACCTCAGAATTACATTTGAAAAAAACACCATGTCAATAGCAAATAATTTTAAAATAGATTTCTCCATCACTTGGCAACAAGCCAAAAACAATTATAAAAAGATGGTGCACCTGTTTCTTCTATAACTAAACTCTATTGCCAGCATGAAGTAACCCTAAAGGTATATATAGAAATTAAATCTGTCATATGGATGTATCTCATTTTACAAGATTTGAAAAATTAAAATATGTACATCATAAAATAGATATGCTTTCAGGATTTCAATGAACAACTGCTTTGAGTTCAAAAAAGCTGATTCTGTAATCATACATTTGCTAGAAGGAAATACCTGTACAAATTAAGACTGACATTGCTTTAGCATATGTCTCTAGAAAATTGAAACAATTTTTTGCTCATGATAATATAAAGCATGTTACAGGAACACTACACAATCCTACAGGGGAAGCTGTCATAAAGAGATCAAATTAAACTCTAAAGGATGTAATAAATAAACAGAAGGAAATAACAAAGACCCCCTAGAAATAGACTACATACTGCTTTATTAACTTTGAATTTTCTCAATGCTAATGAGAAAAAAAACAACAGCTGCTAAAAGGCATTAAACCTTAGAAAAAATGGCTCAGCTAAATCAGCCTATTTCAAAGATGACTGACCTACGAATGGAAGCCAAGATATGTGCTACAGTAAGAAAAAATGATATCCTAAAATTTGCAGGCAAATGGATGAATTTGGAGAATAGCTTCCTGAGTGAGGTCTCACAAACCCAGAAAGATAAGCAGGGGATGCACTCACTCATTAGTGGACTCTATAAACAAAAAAGCAAAAAGCGAAGCATGTCCAAGCTGCAAACCACAACCACTGAACAGCTTGGGATCTGATTCACCTTGGACTGGCACCTTGGATCCCACTCCCTCTAGAGGAACACCTGACTCTGTCTTGATGTTGGGAGGAGAAAACTGGATCTTCCTGGATTGGAGGCTGAACTGAGCAATATTGGGACCTTGGATCCTCCTGCCCATGCTGGGGAGGAAATGGGGAGATGTGGAGAAGAGAGAGTGACTGGAGGGGGTGGGAGGGAAAAGGGACCTTGAACAAGGATGTACATGGATAGAAAATGTGACTTTATTCATAATAATAAAAAATGATATTTTTAAAAAGATATGTGCCACACTGAGGAAGAGGTTTTACTTTTGTTTCCACAGGTGAAGAAAAGTTATGGATACCATCAAAATTAATAAAGACTCAATTTGAACCAGAGAAACTCCACAAAAATAAGAATTGATGGCTCAGCCACCCATATTATAATTCTTTAAGTTGTAAGAAAATAAAAGGGTTGGGGCAGGTTTTTGTTTTTGTCTTCACAGTAAACTAGAAATACCTATCTTCAAGAAGTTAAAAGACCTTGAACATCTAGACATCTACAATATAATGGAAGCTATCAAAAAAAAATTCACAAGCAAAAGAATATCGGACATATTGGAACCAATATACTCTACAGGGAAAATCTCATTTCTTAACCTCTGTATCTCTTTAGTTATTAGAAAAGTTGAAGTCCTAGTATAATTATAATTTAAAGCTGGCTTCAGAGTCTGAGTGCGGCTCTCTCCTTCTCTAAACCCAACCATGCTTGTTAAAGGAAAATGCAAAATCTCTGTATCATATCAGAACAGCCACCTGATATGGGACAGAAGAATAACTAAAAACAAAGAACTATTCTATTGTTACTAATCCTATGCCAAATAAGTGTTTATATAGTTAACTTCCTGTACATTGTGTTGATTTCAGTTTTCTGCAGTGATCCATGACAATGTCTAATTGTGAACTAGAACTATCCAAAAGGAAGATGGGGCCCCACAAGGATGATTTCACATGTACTATGACAAAGCCACTAGGTTGACAAACACAAACCAAAGATCAGATTTGGACTACAAACTTCTGAGGACAATTTAGAAGCAGCTACCTGAGATGAAACAGCTTCACAGACTACTCTAACCAGGAGTTGAGACAAACCATGCACTTTCCTGTTATGCAAAGACTGGACAACAAATGATACAGCTACTTATTTCGGGACTTGACAATTCACAAAACTTTTCTTTTCAGGATCTCCTGACGATGACATCACTGCCCAGACAGCAGGAAGTAAATTTAAGAACACAGCATCCACATTCCCAAAAGGTGGGGTGGGTGGTTTTGGTCTTTCAATGAGTTATGAATGATTGTCATTGTTTAGGATCATTAGTTAAAAAATGCTAATGGTTACAGTAAGAAAAATACTAAAAAAGAGATTAGATTCAGGATTCTTATTTTAAAAAGAAAAAGAAAGAAAAGGGGAATACAGATAAGATATAAGAGTAGATTATTGAATCTACTTTTAAAAGGCAATTACTAGCTTTAAATATTTTATACTGGATTGGATTTTTGTATATTGTATACAAATTGTATATGTTAATATGAAGTTGAGATTAATTTTGCTACTATGTATATATGCATGTTAAAGGTATTGCACAGTTCATCTAGCAATGTAATACAAATTGCTAGTCTATGAAAGTTTTTATTACCAACTAGGATATAAAGAAATGCAAGTTAGTATTTAGATATTACAATCAAACTCATAGTCATATTAGATGTGTTTTCTTATTAGATATGTTTTGAAACATATAAGATATGTTTTCAAGAGAGTGACTGGAGAGGGTGGAGAAGACCTAGGATAGAAAATGTGACTTTATTCATGATAATAATAAAAAGAAGTCTAAGAAAAAGAATTGCAGATCCTTGTCAAGACAAGGTAGGAAGGTCTTTGAATGTCCTACTTTACAGAGAAGTTTGTCAAGAAATCTGAGACATCATGGAGAGACAAAATATAATAATAGTAATAGGAATAGAAGAAGAATACCAGATCAAAGGCACAGAATATATTCAATAAAATTATAAAAGAAAATTTTCCCAACCTACAAAAGAAAATGCCTATGAAGATACAAGAAGCTTGCATACCAACAGAGTAAAACTTCCCAAAAAGGACCACTTATTATATAATAATCAAAACACTAAACATACAGAATAAAGAAATAATATTAAAAGCTACAAACAAAAAGGTCAAATACCTTATGAAGGAAGACAATCAAAATAACACCTGAGTTGTCAATGCAGTTAATGAAATCCAGAAGGTCCTGGATGGATGTTATAAGGACACTAAGAGACCACGAATGCCAGCTCAGACTACTATACCCAGCAAAACTCTGAATCACCATAGATGGAATGAGAAAGATATTCTAGGACAAAACCAGATTTAAACAATATCTGTTCACAAACCTATCCCTAGAGAAAGCACTAGAAGGAAACCTCTAGCCAAGTGAAGCTAGATGCACCCACAATAGATAGTGTTTAAAATATAAAATTATGACATCACATCTTCAGGAAGTTGTATACAAATGATCAATTCTTAAAAACTTCTAGAAATTATATCATACAACATGTGGATGATAAGGTAAATTATGGAATTAGTTTAAAAAAATAAATCAAATATGAAATTAATGAGCATCTTATAAAAATAAGTAATTTTAGTAGTTAAAAAAGGAATATCCTAATAAAAACACCCTCATTGTCTATGTACTACACATGCATTTGTGCTGAGTTTTCTTCTATGATTATTTAAATATATTTCTATGCATTTGAACTGATATTCTTTTTCTATTCCTATTATTGTTAGGTTTGGGCTTTTCAGGGTGTCCCAGATTTTCTCTGACATTTAGTTTTATGGTTGTTTTAACTTTAGAATTTTCTTTAAATGTATTTTCTCTATTGTATCTTCTACATCAGAGATTCTCTCTTCCATCTCTTGCATTCTATAGGTTACACTTGCATCTGTATTTACTGCTCATTTACACAGATTCTCCATTTACAGCATTCCATCAGCTTGTGTTCTCTTTATTGCTTTTATTTCAGTTTTAAGTCTTACACTGTTTCCATAACCTGTTTTATTGCTTTTTCTTGGTTCTCTAGTCTTTCTTTAAGAAATTTATTGTTATCTTTCAAAATTTTTTGCTTGTCTTTTCTTCTATTCCTTTAATGGAGTTTTTATTTCTTCTTTAATTTTCTTTTTAAAGGTTTCTATCATATTTATGAAGATATTTTAAGGTCATTTTCCTTTGTTTTTTCCATATTGAAATGTTCAGGTCTTGCTGTTATGGAACCACTAGGTTCTAGTGGTGCCATATTGTTCTTCACATTGTTGAATGAATTTTTGCACAGGTGTCTACCCATCTCTTTAGCTCATCAGTGCAAGTGTTGTCTGTGATTCAAATAGCTGTTCTTGCTCTACTAGGTGCTCTTGGTACAATCGGAAATCTTGGAGTAACTGGTAGGCAGTAAGATGTTGGGAGCCAAAGTCAACTTATTTTTTAGCTCCTATAGCTAGCCAGCAGTCATTTGCCAGAAGGCTACATTTCCCTATTGTCTTTAGTTTAACCATGACTCCTGATAGTCTGGCTCGATTCTCTCAGCTCAGCAGGTGACATCCTCCAGCCTTCTCCTGTAGCTCCCTTAGCTTAGCAGGTGACATCCTCTAGACCCTCAACCAATAACAGATAGATTTCCATACTAATCATATCCTGTCTGCTACTCTCCCTCAAAGGCCTGCCACATTCTTTTGTATTTTCCACCCCCCTTCCTCCCAGCTACCTGCATGGCAGAGATTCTGTATAAATATTGGCTGTAAAAATAAAGCACAGAGGAGGACTTGAACAGAGAGATTTGTCTTGTCCTTCCGTTCTTTTGTGTTCCTGCCTTCCATTTGATTCCTTCCCAGGTCTAGGTCTACGCTGAAGACCCTGCTGGTCGGGGCAGTAAGATCTATGTCTTAGGAAGAAATTGAGATCTTCACGTGGAGTTCTTGTGAAGGAGCTCTCCAGAGTCTGTGTCTGAGGAAGCCATTCTTGTGACAGAGGTCTCCCAAGGCTGTGTCTCAGGGAGGGAGCAGCTGCAGCTGGAGTTCTTCTGCTGGGGCTCTCCAGGGGCTGTGTCTAGGGAATCAGCTGACATTGGGATGGGTTATTTTGGGAACTGGATTGAGGATTGTGGAGTAGAATGTCAGATGAGGGGAGTAGATAGTCAGGCAGGCTTGCAGGCAGGATATATGCTTGCTTGCCTGAAGCTGGAACTGTGTCATATGGCAATTATAATTATCATATAATATAATTATAACAGATATAACTACAACAGAGGATGTGGAAATTTTGAAATGTTTTAGAAGTGGTCACATACTTAAAAGGAATATGAACTATTACAGACCATGCTGTGTAAGAGCCCCCTTAGAGATTTTCTTAAAGACTCATTGTTGTGTGTGTATGTGTGTGCGCGTATGTGTGTATGTATATATGTATGTATATATATGTATATACATGTATATTTATATATAATACAATGTGTTATGTATCATATATATGGTAATATATATGACAATATCTGAAATGGTATGTGGTTTAATAATCTGTTACATGTTTTCTCCCAAATTTGTTAAAATAAATATTATTAAGAGAATAAACACAAATTCATATTTTCATAAACACCAAAGTACGGACACTATGCCCTGATCGAGAATTCTAATGCCAGCACAATGGCTCTTCTTCAGAGAACTTGCTCTGAATGAATATTCAAACATGTTCTCTCACACATGGATCTCAACAAGTTACCTACATGTTTTTCAGTGCACATAAATACAAAAGGACTAATTGTGGCATAGACATGCATTACAAAGTGTTGAATATTGTAAGATGTTGGTTCATCCAAAAACATAGTTCTTGAGCAAGAGAAAATGCCATCCAAGATGGACATCATCACAAAGAAGCTCAGGAGCAGCAGGATGGTCCAGATGGCCCTTTGCTCTGGAGATACTTTTGGAGAAAGGCTGGTGTTGTGCAGATGCTGGGACTGCTTCTTGTGCCTGCACAGGAAATCCACCATGTACCCACTGGAGAGGACCATAACACTGATTAGGAAGGCTTCCCTGATGGCCAATAGTGTGGTAAATGTACTTTGCACAAGGTAACTCATCCGGAGAACAGAGCAGGATTCAGTAACATACAAAATGTTATTCAAGGTCAAATTGGGTGTGGCAATAATTGATAGCAAGAGGTGACTGCTGATGAACATATAGAAGATACCCAGGAAAAGAAGGGCACAGGAGATATGATGGGGAGATTTATTCTTGAACTTTGCTAAACAGGAGCTTCTGGGACTAAGGATGATAGCCTGAAGGACACTCAACATGCTGGTGGTACAAAGGGAGAGACCCCTACAAATTCTGTACAAGTAAACAAGGATTTTACATGTGATGTCATCCCATCCCCTCCAAGAAATAAATAAATCTGTAGCTATGAATGCCATGATGAGTAGCATAAGTAGGTGGATTAGAGCTAAGAGACCAATGGGCAGGTCAGTAGGTTTGGGCCTGTGCCCACAAAGGAACTTGAGGATATGGAAGAGAAGAAGGATGCTGTTTCCTAAGATTGCAATGCCAATTTCAGAGAAAAAGGTGTTCCTTAAATTGGAATTAGAGTGGAGTCTGCTGTTTCTATCCATCTTCTGTGGGAACATACAGTGGCTAAGGAGGAAAGTGTAGCAATGACACCTCATGGCCACAGCCCAGGAACCATGCCCAGACAACTCTGCTGCCTCAGGGTAGCATGCAGATGCTCCCCCGACACTTAATCCACTGAAGATCTCAAATCCACCTCACACTCCACAGACCATACTCATGGTATCACTTGTCCTAAATGTCAGAGCCACTGCTGGATCCTGTGTCCCATGGTGTCTGCATCAGTGTGTGAGTTCCTTCAACATTAAAAACTGCATCCATCAGAAATGTTGTCTCTTCATATTTCATTTGTTTAAGTTTTACTGGAGCAGGAGCAGCATCTGACTAGGTTTTCATCCACATCAGCTTCATGTCCAGGTACATTTTAGACAAAGTTTTACTAGTTAGTGTGAGTTTGTGTAAAAGAAGAAACCAACTCTTCACAATGAAGAGGGCCCATGGTTCAGGCATGAACTTAATCTATTCAGGACTGTCTTTATTTGATTATTTATTATAAAATTAAATTTCTTATATATTTCTATAGCAAATGTTGGGAATCATAAACTATGAATTCAGACATTTTACATTCCACCCATGATCCACAGTTTTTTCCAGTTGTGACCTAAGCAGTGGAGGCTGAACTCCTCCAGTCCCCTTCTCTGGAACAAATGGACAGTCATGTTCCTCTGACAGAAGGATGCTTGGTGTGCAAAGACATGCTTTATACGTACAAAACATGGCAGTGTTCCAGTGCATGATGGTTTCTGTGGATATCTTGGCTGTTGATTTTCTAAGGAAGTACCTCTCTTTGTGCTCTTGGAGAATTAAGGCTAGTAGTAGCTAGCTTCTGTCCCCACCTGAAACACAGAAGAAAAAGATAAAGAAATCCCACTAGAACATTGGAGTTCTTGCAAAGAACTCTGATGCAAAATTCAGTATTGAGTTCTGCCCTATAACTACATATTCCATGTTTCCAATCTCAATCCAGAGCCATCACCATAAAAAGAGCATAGTGAGCAAATATCAGCAGGAGTATATTCCACATCCATCTCCTTCATCGTGTGACTTTGGTGTGTTAATAGAACTATAGTTATAACAGACTTAGGGCTATCCTATCCAATTTCATAGAATTAATTAAAGGAAAATGGTCCAACTTAGTCTTGAAAGATGGGCTCCATAGAAATCTAAGGTTTCCTCTCTCCTTAATTAAGCTGTGATACTTTTCCATATTCCAGATATGCCAACTCCAACTTTATATTAAGAAATGTGGCATATGTTTTTTAATTGTTGCAGTTTATTTGATTAGAAACAGACTGAATAAAATACCATAACTGAAAATAAGTTGGAGAGAAAGACTTTTATTTCATGTTATAGCTAATTGTCCAATATCCAGGGAATTTGTCAAAGGAACTTAAGGCAAGTACCAGGAGGCAGGAACGGTGTGCAGGCCCTGGAAGAGTGTTGCTTACTGACTTATGCCTCATAGCTTTCTCAGTCTGTGTCTTAAGCACACAGTATCACCAAACCATAGCGCGCACCCACAGTTAGTTAATCCCTCTCACATCGATCACCAACCAAGACAATGCACCACAAACTTGTTCACAGGCCAATATTTTCTCACAGGTGTATTTTCTCAGCTGAGTTTCCCTCTTCCCAAATGTCTCCATTATAATGTTACACTATAATCTCTTCATTCTTGTTGTTCCCAAGTATCATACTAATATCAACATCACAATATAAAACAGATTCCTAAATTTAGAAGTTCACCATTCTTTAAAATTAACTCTTCTTAACATCCAAAGTCTCTTCCAATGTTTAAAGCCTCTCCAAAATAGTCACATTTCTAAAATATCAAGTTTCTCTAACAATTTCAAAGTCTCTAAATAGCCATCATCTTTCTAGAATTCCAAAGACACTATAGCCTACATCCCTTTAAAAGTTTGAATTCTCTTAACTATGGACTCTTATAAAATAAAAAATAAATAAAATGTTTTTGTATCCTCAAAGGGGACAACCAGGGCACAGTGACAATCAAGTTCCATAAAGTCCACACTGTGAATCTCAGGGTCAGACTTCTGGGACTCACTAACAGTCTTTGGGATCCTCGACACTGCTCGAACAACTTCCCATAGTACACAGCTGTCCTGTAGGCTCAGACTGGCTTCACCCCACAGCAGCTGCTATTCTTAGTAGTTGTCCCATGATATGGTTTCACCAGATTGCTTGGATCTGCCCTACAACTGGTCTGAACCTTCATCAGTAGCCTCCCAGGGATGCTAACCCTGCCTCATGGTGCCATGGCACAACTTCACTCCATGATCTCTTCATGCCTTCAAAAGCCAGTGTCACCTATGAGACTCTTACACTACTACTCTAGCTTTGGCTGCTAGAGTGAGATGCAGCCTCAGTATCTGCACCATAGTGTCCATGTGCTGGACCCAAGAAAAATGCTTTTCAGCAGATTTTAATTGTTCAAACAATGTGAAGGGCTCATTTTAGTGGTTCTTTGTTCCAAAGCTGAATGATCTTCATAGAATCTTTAAGGGATTCTCAAATATACCTCTGGAATTTCATAGGTCAAGCCTTTTTCATATGCACTGCTCTCTGCATTATATTCTAAAATCACACAGAGTAACCCACTAGCGTATCAAAATTCTATAGATATTCCAATCCAATATTTCAAAGTCCTTCTGGAATCCTTTAAAAACACATGGTCATGTCTATCAAAATAATACTTCATGACCTAGTAGCAATTTCTGGTTTTGGCTTTCTGTTTCTGTGATAAAATAGAATGACAACAAGAAAGTTGACAGGGATAAGGATCATTTCACCATGCATCTTGTATTTCATCATCCAGGGAAGTTAGGGAAATAACTCAAGACAGGGGCCTCAGGCAGAAAATGATGAAGAGGTCATGGAGTCCTGTTGTTCAACAGTTTATTTCTTATAGTTTGCTCAACCTCCTTTCTCATAACACCTAAGACCAGTAGCCCAGGGGTGGCATTGTCCGTAGTGAGCTGGGCCCTCCCATAACAAATCAATTATCAATCAAGAAAATGTACCAGGTGCCTGCCCACAGGCCAGTCTGGTGGGGCATATTCTCAGTTGAGGTTCTGTCTTCTCTAATAATTCTAACTTATGTCAAGTTGACATAAAGTAGCAAGCACAGACACTGTGCATATGGGCATGTAATGTTGAAAATAAATTTCTGTTACATAGTAAAAATTTGTCACTGAAAGTCAAAGGTTGTCGGGGACCAAGACCCTGGCTTGAGCCTCTAGGCCTCTAGCTAAAGGCTCCCGTGGGAACTTACTGAGAAACCAACCACTGAGCCGGCAGGACCCCGAGTAGAATAGAATAACAGGAACATTCTGTGGTTAGGTTACTTAGCAGCCCTCCTGATAACATAAAAAATAGCTATAAAAAATAAGATAACAAGAACATTCCATGGTTAGGTTACCTAGTAACCCTCCCCTGAAGCAAAACCAGTCACCTTTTTACCCTGCCAATATCCTGTTTCCCCTGGCCAGCTTCCTGCAGGTGTTTGAAGATTGCCCCCTCCCCATATTCTGCTTTAGAACTATATAAGCATGTATACAATTGCAATAATCGCAGCTCCAACAGGCTCCCTTTTGTCCTGCTGCCTTCCTTTGTGTCTCCCTTCCTTACACTCACTCTCATAGGTGGTCTCCCATGTTGATGCCCTGTGGGTCGGGGCAAAAGGTGTAGCCTGAAAACATTTTATATTTATTTAGGCCATGTGACATTCTAACGGATTATAATAAGGAGAGGCTAAAGAAATAAAATTTCTAAGTACAGCGTACCATTTAAGGATTTATATCTAGAGCAGAGAGTTGGTGAAAACATTTAACAAATTAGATATTCTTAAATAAAATTTATATAGTATTGTTAGAAAGGGTTAATATTTTGTACACTATACCAGGTAGTAACATAATGTTAATTATAAATGTTCCTAAATTGTCCTCCTTGAATTGTGACTTTTTTAACATTTATGGATTTTCCTTCCAAAATCAAATCAGAAGAATTAGAACTCAATAAGACAAGGAGAGAAGAAAAGACAGTATTACTTGATCAGGTAAAATGGCTATTTTATTCACTTTGAACAACTCAGACATCTGAGTTGTGCCTTGATAACCCAGGGAAAGGAAAGAGAATAATAGGGTTCCACTCTCTCCAGGTTTTATGGGACATACATGATCAGAAGCACATGCTCTGAATGTCATTTTGTGATCTGTGTGGACTGAGTAGCAGGTGATGCTTTATACACTTATTTCATAGAGGAAAGCACGCACCAGTGAGGTTTAAAACAATAGCTTTCATCACATGCATGTCAGCCCTGGCTAACTAACAAGTAAAGAGTTGTAAGATGTTACCTCAAATGTTGTTTCTGGAAATGTGTGTTTTCTTTTAATTTCACTGAGCCAGGCAGGAAAAAAAGGGAGAACTTGATCTTTATAAACACATCCTATTGTCACACTGCCCAGACAATGTGCTATCCACACTGGAGAACAGGGCAAAGTCTGCTCTGTTTGCAGCACCCATTCAAAACCTGCAGTCCTGCAAACTAAAGCACTTAGGAAAATCAGGCAGCTGATTATGAATCCTCAGTAATATTCTCAACAGCATGACTTCAAAAATCTCTGCATTAAATCACTAGAAAAACCTTAATTCCTGAAAGTGGAATTCCAAAGTAGCAATACTAAATTGACAATAGCATCAATGCTTATCATCATGAACACCAGATTCCCAGGAGAGACAGAGACTGCATGTCTGTGGTCATCCTACAACTTCCAATTACATACACCATACAAATATATCTACATTTTATATAAAAATATAAGGTACACAGATTTTTGACAGGTGTATAATTTCTGTAGAAAATGTTATGGTTATTATGAACTTTTCTCAAGGACAAGCCACAAGGAATCCTATAGCCTGACTTCTCCCAGCTGGATCTCAACAAGTCACGCTTTCTTAGCTGAGCATGGTTAGGAGACCAGGAGTAAGACTGACCCTCTTAGATCTGCAAAATGGTTTAAGGGACAGTGATCTGACAGACAGGACAAGAGAGAGTGAGCTGTGATGGCCTAGATTTGTATCATGCTTGTGATGGATTTTACACAATGTAACAAAACAAGCTGCATTCCAGAGACAGGAAATCCTGTACATAGTGTCAGGATAGGTCACATATTTGTGAAATGGGTCCCATTAGAAGAGGCCATATTGGAGAAGTGTAAGACAAGACATTTGAAAAATCAGAAAAAGAAAACATGATTTGAGTGAGAAATGACATAGGGGAATCTAAGCATTCCTCAATTACAGACAGTGGTGAAGGCTGCAGCTGTGCTATCTGAAGGGTTTGGTAGGAGACACCGGTCCTGTGTCCTGTAAGTAGCTTGAGAAGGAGCTTACTCAGGCAAGGGATTTACCATTGGTAAAATGCTGACTTTAAGACTAGCCAGATACTAGAAAGGAAAAATGATCACCAAGCATATGCCATGTCTGTTTCCAGAGATGCCAAAATCATTGAACTATGTGAATGTGATGGGCAAAATATGAAGAACCTTTGGACTAAGGAACTGAAGCTGTTTCTCAAAGACTGCATGAGAATTGTATTTTTAAATTTTAAAACCTTTGGAGCTGCACCTCTGGGCTCAGACTGGCAGCAAGAATGTCACCCAGTGTTTCTAAGTCAACCTCCATAAATGGAAGAGCAGATGCACATGAGGAGCAGTACGGCACAGACTCCAGCCACCAACACTGGAGCCCACACAGTGCTGCAGCATAACCTGCTTCTCTCAGCACCCACTGACACCTTCTGAGAGCCTCAGCTCTGCTGCTTTGGAGCTCTGACCTCCCTGACAGTGTGCACAGTGTTCATTGCCTCAGTGACAGGAGAAGTAAGTCTGTTTCTGTCCATCTTTTCGCATAAATTTATGAAAAGATAAGGTTTGGAAAAACCTGAAAACCAAGTAGACACAGCTGGACAGGATGGGATAGAGTTGCCCAAAGGTTTTTCCCCATAAAATTAGATTCAGGTTTTTACATTATAAAAATTATATACAATACATAGAAAAAAAAGCAGAAGAAAAGATAAAACATGCAGCCACTTGCCCAGGATATCCTATTCCTGGATCTAAATGAGTTTGGGAAGGAATCTGCCACTCTGTTCATTGTAATTTAATAATTATTGTGATGGCAAGATCATCAATGTGGCCACTCAGTGACAGTACCTATCAGGATGGCAGAGACTAAGACCAACACCACTAATTTGTGATTTCTGAAATTGAATTGGAATAAATAGTGACCTGAACAAACCCTAGCAACCACATTGCATTCCTGCAATGTCGCCCTCTATGGGATGTGATTTAGAATCTGCAGCCTCAATTCCTTACCATGATTTTTTAAGCTTTGATAACTCAAACTCAAGAGAACTTGCATCGAAATAGTTTTGTTGCATGTACCAAAAAAATGGAAAATTGAGAACAAGTTATTAAAGTGAGAATTCCTGACCTTTCTGTTCTGTGAGAGTTTGTCTTAGGAATAGGTAGGTCAGTAAAATGTTTATAACTTGACAACTTATCCAACTATTCATTGTAAGTTATTTACATCATAGGAATAAACGTGGATTCTGAATTAATTTTGAAAGTCTTAAACTAAGTAAATTACTATCCTTAGAACAAAACACCCTCACTGTTCTGCAGTACAAGTCTCTGTGCTGAGAGGATGTCAGAGCTCAGCATCTCCTCTGCAGATGCTGCAAACCTCTGTGAGCCCCAAGGCTCCTCCTCACACAGCCTGCCTGGGACCAGACCACCTTCTGATTTTGCACTTGGGTGCAGATCACTTACCCAGATAAACGTTGTAGGGAGGACTCTGCCAGAAGAAATCCTGCAAGACTTAGAGAGAAAGGGTTTTAAAACTATCTCTGTGGCAAGTAATTTTAGTGTCTGTCTAAGGTGAAAAGTTTCCACAGGAGAGCATGGAAATATAGCATCCCAGTGGAGACCCACACTTGCTTGTCATAGAACTTACTCTTCTTTTGAATAACAGCCATGTGCAGAAGGCTGAGTGCAAAGTTTATCTGAGCTCCTTTGCCACAATTCCAGGAGGGATCAGAAACTTGACCAAATAGAAAACCCTAACTTTTTTCACATTACTTCTTATACTGAATTTGGTTCATTTTGATCACCATGATGCCTCCCTTCTGGGATGTGAGACTCTGGGCCTCCTTGAGTTCTCTGTCAACATGAGAGTTTTCCATCTATAGTGTGTGGCAGGCAGCCTCTCCCAGGGTTAGTCTTCCGATGGCGCTCTTGTTTTTTAGGTAGTGTTGATTGATTCTGTTTCCCAATATTTCCAAAAACACAGTTTCAGGATTTTAGCTGTGAGTGAAATTTGAAAGTGCGTGTTACAGAAATTAGATGGAATGTAGAGGTCAAGGCAGAACTGGAGCCCCAAGGTGACCATGAGCAGATGACACATACCAGGCTGTGACCCATAAGAAGCATAGTCTTCACTGACAGAGGCAGAAACAAGCTCTGAAAATATATCCCGTTTTGCTTTTTTTCCAACAGAGCTAACAGAGTTATCGAAAACATTATGAGCTTTGTATCAGAAGGGATCCAGTGACCTGCAATTAAAGTCTGCAGTAAAGCAAGCCTGGTGCATGTCTGATATCAGAATAATGTGATGACTCCAAAGTTGAAGGCAGGAGGATTGTAAGTTGAAAGCTAGTTTTGGCCACAGTGAAAGACTCTGTTACAGAAAGAAAAATACAATAGTTTATGTGGAGTGATTAGTGATTAGTGAAAAGAATGCTTTAAACAACTCATATCTCATGTCACAATAAAATGGGTAATATAGGTGGAAATGTTATGTCTATAGAGAACTGGACACATAGGAAGACCTGAATGTACCTCTTTTTCAGGGACAGGGTCTTACTATTTAGTCATAACTGGGCTGGACCTCAAAATATACACCAGGATAGCCTTCAACTCACAGAGCTCTGTCTGCCTCTGCCTTTAAACTAAATGCTGACATTAAAGGCAGGTATTACTCTCTTTGGATCTGTTCATGTTTCATACATTTCTATTTGACAATTTTTTCATTTCTTCTCATATTCTCAAATTTTACATATATGTAAATATTCTGTACTGTAAAGACACATATTTTTGATCTTATAATGCCTGCAATATTCTATAGTTTTTTATTAAATGTTGGCCAAATGATCAGGCATTTTAACTATTCCACTTGGGACAAAGTGGGCTTAATAATTTTTCTCCAAGTTGCCTCTTTATTCACTCAATTTTATTTTAGAAATGTTTTATTAATTATTCATACTGCACATTTTTTATTTTTATAGAATAAAGTCTCATTTTTATCCATAAATCCCCTTGTTCCAACTCTCTTGCCCCTCCCAACCACTACAGGTCAGTCTTCAGCCTCCTTCTTCCCCACCCCCAATCCCCTCCCAAAAAGGGCAAGAGGTCCCAAGATGGATTAGCTCAGAATCCGCTCCAGGCAAGTCTGATTTCCTCATCCTAATATCAAGACTGGGTAAGGTGTTTCTCTGGAAGGAATGGGCTCCAAGGTGCCAGTCCATGCACAGAAACACAGTCTGAACCCTCCCCTTGAGGCTCCACATATTGTCCATGCCAGTGGACAGTTACCTACCCTTGGAGAGCTTAGTTCCCTTTCCAGATGGTTCCCAGGTGCTGTTCTTGATTCAGTAGGTCCCAAAAGCTCCAGCCAGCCATCACTGTGAGAGTCTTCCTGATATTCCCTATCATCTTGCTCATCCTTCTCTGCTGCCAGCTGGACCAGGGATTCTGCCCAGAGCTCAGCCATGTATTCCCCTGCCTCTACGTCTATTCACTGTTGGATACCTCTATTCACTGTTCTGTGATGGAACTTAGGGTGGTTATTCATTTGATTATGAGGGAAGTCCTGTTTAGGCAACACCTTCACTATTGGTTGGAAAACTAGGCAGAGACATCCTGTGAGTTCTTGGCAGTTTCCCTAGTAACTGATCTTTTTCCAACCCCACATTGTCTTCCTCTATTAAGATCTCCATCTCTTATTTTCTCTCCTTCCTAGTTGTTTCTCTCACTTAATCATTTCCTTTTCTTGTGATATGTTCCCAACTATTCTTGGTTGCAACCTCTTACACCCCCAATTAGCTAAAGAGGTCTACTTTATTTTCTCTTCCTAGGAGACTCCCTGGATGTCTCTCTTAAGTTCCTTCAGATCCCAAGCTATTCCTTGGTTGTGGTTTGCAGCTTGGGTGTTCTTTACTTTTTGTTTAAAGTCCACTAATGAATAAGTATATCCCCTCGTTATCTTTCTGAGTTTGTGATACCTCGCTCAGGAGAATATTCTCCAAATCCATCTATTTGCTGTAAATTTTAGAATATGACTTTTTTTACTGCTGAATAGTATTCTATCGTGTAGATGTACCACAATTTGTTAATCCATTCTTCAGTTGAAGGGCATCTAGGTTGTTTCCAGGTTATTGCTATTATGAATAATGCTGCAATGAACATAGCTGAACTAATGCTTTTGGAGTGTGAATGTATGTCTTTAGGGTATATGACTAAAAGTGGTATTGCTGGATCTTTGGAAAGATTGATTTCCAGTTTCTCAGAAACCAACATACTACATTCCAGAGTGGCTGAACCAGCTGACATTCCCACTGACAATGGAGGAGTGTTCTTCTTGCTCTGCAACCTTTCCAGCATAGGCTGTCATCTGTGTCTTTTATCTTAGCATATCTGGCAGGTGTAAAGTGGTATCTCAAAGTTATTTTGATTTGCATTTCTCTGATGGATAAAGATGTTGAGCACTTTTTCAAGTGCCTTTCATCCATTTGTAATTCTTCTGCTGATAATTTCCTTTTTAGTTATGAACACATTTTTCAATGGGGCTATAAAGGGTTTGGGGCTCTAGTTTCTTGAGTTCTCTCTTTTAGAGCTGAATCCACTGTCACTTGTAGGGTTGGTGAAACTCATTTCCTATTCTGTAGGCTGTCGTTTTGTCTTATTGACTGTGTCCTTAGCCTTACAGAAGCTCTTAAGTTTCAGGATGTCCCACTTATTGATTATTGTTCTTAGTGTCTATGCTAATGAAGATATATTTAGAAAGTGGTCACCTTTGCCAATGCATTGGAGAGTACTTCCTGCTTTCTTTTTCATCAAGTTCACTGTGGCAGGGTTTATGTTGAGGTCTTTGATCCACTTGGATTTGAGTTTTGTGCAGAGTGACAGGCTTGGATGTATTTGCATTTTCTACACACTACCAACCAGCTATGCCAACACCATTTGTTGAAGATACTATCTTTTTTCCATTGACTATTTTGGGCCTCTTGTTGAAGAACAGGTGTTCATAGGTTTTTGGGTTAATGCTCAGATCCTCAATTCTATTCCATTGATCCACAAGTCTGTTTTTATGCCAGTACCAGGCTGTCTTTATTACTGTACTATGGTGGAATGTTCTCTGTATGCTGTAAATAAAAGACTGTTTTGGCCTATGTAGAGCACTGTAGAAGTGGGTGGAGAATCAGAGGACAGACAGGTAGAAGGAGGATGGAGTTAGTCAGTCTCCATCCAACCCCTGAGAAGAGCAGACATGTAAGAAATACAGGTGAGCCACAGGCTGGACCACATGGAGGGTAGATTAGTAGATTACAAGAAATGGGTTCATTTAAGATGAAAGAGCTAGTTAGTAATGTGCTTGAGACATAGGCCAAACAGTATGAAGTTAAAATAGGTACCTGATTAATTTCTTTGGGGGAAAAAGATGTCGCAGGCCAGGTACAAACCTCCAGGCCCAAACGGGCCCAAGAAACCTTCTACAACAGATGACATGCCAACATGTGAACAAACACCCACATAAAGCCTAAGAAAGTTTAAAAAGCTTAAAAGGTGTTCTAGACTACTGAAACAGAGGCAAAGTGGCTTTCTGAATTGCATATTTGAATTGATTTATGGTACATAGATGGTGCAGTGTTCAGGCTGAAAATTAAAAAGGGCGTGTCTGTGACACACAGCTTAAACCCATACATTTCATGGAAGACTTGGCATAAATGTGACTGATTTAAGGCTTCTGCTTATACTGAACAGGAAGGAAACAGAGTCAAAAACAGTTTTTCTGGTAGTAGCATTTCCTGAGTCCACTCGGTTTGCTGGCAGCAAGAGAGATGCAGCAGGCACCTCTGCCATATTGAAAAGCTGCCAAAAGGGGCTGAGTCAGCAATTAAAGTCATACAGGATATCCCAGCCAGGGAGGGAGAGTTGAGCTCCCATCGGTTCAGGTTTCACTTCTGGGACCAGGTGCTGTCTGCAGAGAGAGTCCCAGCACACTCTTTAACAGGCAAAGATAAAGTCTGCCTGTCACCATACCCACAGCTGCTCCTGAGGGAATTTGCAGAGCTACCCACCACCATCTCCAACTGAGCAAACAGATAACGACTGGGGTCCCTGAAGGACAGACTCAGACCCCACCCAGAGAGGTGACAGGAGGCACACAAGCCCCAGTGCCGCAACTGACCAGGAGCCACCTAATCGTGAACCACTGAAGCCATGGGCAAACATCAGTGCAAAAACTTACAAAATAATACAATGAACTAAAAGGTAACTCCAGAAGAAAGTGGCGACCTTACAAATACAAGACCTGAACTGAGCAATGAAGAGGAAACAGAAGGAAGCAACACCAAAAATTCCGTTTTGATGATCATCAAAGCTCTCAAAGAAGATATGAAAAATAGCCTTAAAGAAATAGAAAAAAATACAAACAAAAAATTGGAAGAGATGAACAAATCTATGGAAGAAACATGCCAGGAAATAAAAACTGAAATAGAAGCAATAAAAAAGGCACAAAATGAGGCAAAGATGGAAATACAAAATCTGAAGAAAAAAAGCTGGAACCACAGATACAAGCATAACAAACAGAGTTTAAGAGATAGAAGATAGAATTTCTGAAGTGGAAGACTCAGTAGCTCAAATAGATATATTAGTCAAAGAAAATAGTAAAACTAAAAAAGCCATAACTCAAAATGTTCAGGAAATCTGGGACACCATGAAAAGACGTAACTTGAGAATAATAGGAATAGAAGAAGGAGAAGAATACCAGCTGAAAGGTACAGATAATGTTTTCAATAAAATGATAGAAGAAAACTTTCCTAACCTGAAGAAGGAAATGAATAGAAAAATACAAGAAGCTTACAGAACACCAAATAGATATGACCCAAAAAAAAGTCAGTGTGCCACATTATAATCAAGCCACAAAACATACTGAACAAAGAAAAAATTTTCAGAGCTGCAAAAGAAAAGGGCCAACTCACATATAAAGGCAGACCCATCAGAATAACACCTGACTATTCAATGGAAAAGAAGAAAGCTAGAAGGGCTTGGTAAGAAGTTATACAGATGCTAAAAGAGCATGGCTGCCAAACTAGAATACTATACCCTTCAAAATTATCAATCACCATAGATGAAGTAAACAAGGTATTTCAGGACAAAGTCAGACAGAAAGAATATCTATCTACCAATCCAGCACTACAGAGAGTATTAGAGGGAAAACTCCAACATAAGGACCCAGATACACACACAAAATCACAAACAATCAATAATTCCAAAGAAGAATACCCTAGAGAAAGGAAATACAAACAAATTGCCACCAAAAATGGCAGGAAATATGAATCAATGGTCACTAATTTCCCTTAATATCAATGGTCTCTACTCTCCTATAAAACGTCACACACTAACAAGATGGATACAACAACAGAAGCCATCCTTCTGTTGCCTACAAGAAACACACCTCAACCACAAAGACAGACACAGGCTTAGAATAAAGGGTTGGGAAAAGATTTTTCCAGTCAAATGGTCGTAAGAAACAAGCGGGGGTTGTAATCCTGATATCTAACAAAATAGACTTTAAGCTAAAAGAAATTAAAAGGGACCAAGATGGTCACTACTTATTCATCAAGAAAAAATTGGTCAAGAGGAGATTTCATTCTTGAATATTTATGCCACTAATATAAGGGCACCTACTTATGTAAAAGAAACACTGCTAAAGCTCGAATCCCACATCAATTCTTACACCATAATAGTGGGAGACTTCAATACCCCACTTTCAACCCTGAATAGATCAGCCAGACAGAGTCTCAACAGAGAAATAAGGAGTCTAAAAAGAGGTTATGATGCAAATGGATTTAATAGATATCTACAGAAGCTTCCACCCAAAAGCAAAGGAATATACATATTTCTCAGCTCCTCATGGACCTGATTGGTCATAAAGCAAATATCAACAGATACAAAAAAATGGAAATAATCCCTTGTAACATATTGGACCACCACGGCCTAAAGTTAGAGTTCAACAACCTCAGAACCCAAGAAAGCCTACCAACTCATGACAACTAAACATCACTCAGCTGAACCATCTCTGGGTTAAGGAAGAAATTAAGAAAGAAATCAAAGTATTCCTAGAATTTAATGAAAATGAATCCACAACGTATCCAAATTGTGAGACACAATGAAAGCAGTCTTAAGAGGAAAATTCATAGCACTAGATGCCTATATGAAAAACTTAGAGAAATCCCACACTAGAGACCTAAAAGCTCAGTTGAAAGCCTTAGAACAATTAGAAGCAAACTCACCTAGAAGGAGTAGACACCAGGAAATAATCAAACTTAGAGCTGAAATCAATACAATTGAAACAAAAAGAACAACACAAAGAATCAACAAATCTAAGAGTTGGTTCTTTGAGAAAGTTAACAAGATAGATAAGCCCTTAGCCAAACTAATCAAAAAACAGAGAGAGAGTGTTCAAATCAACAAAGTCAGAAATGAAAAGGGGGACATAACAACAGATCCCTAGGAAATACAGAGAATTATCAGATCATATTTTGAAAATCTGTATTCCACAAAAATGGAAAACGTAGAAGAAATGGACAGCTTTCTGGACAGGTACCATCTACCAAAATTAAATGAAGATCAGATTAATTACACAAATAGGCCTATAACCCTTAAGGAAATTGAAGCTGTCACTAAAAACCTCCCCAAAATAAAAGCCCAGATGGTTTTAGTGCCAAATTCTACCAGACATTCAAAGAAGAATTACTACTGTTACTCCTCAAACTATTTTACACAGTAGAAACTAAAGGAATATTGGCAAATTCCTTTTATGAGGCCACAATCACACTAATACCCAAGCCACTCAAAGACACAACAAAGAAGGAGAATTACAGACCAATTTCCCTTATGAATATTGATGCGAAAATTCTCAACAGAATTTTGGCAAGCTGTATACAACAATGTATAAAAGATATTATCCACCACGACCAAGTAGGCTTCATCCCAGAAATGCAGGGCTGGTTTAACATATGAAAAACTGTAAATGTTATCCATCATATAAACAAACTAAAGGAACAAAACCACATGATCATACCCTTAGATGCGGAAAAAGCCTTTGACAAAATCCAACACTCCTTTATGATTAAAGCCCTGGAGAGATCAGGAATACAGGGAGAATACCTAAATATAATAAAGGTGATTTACAAGAAGCCGACAGCCAGTATCAAAGTTAATGGAGAAAACTGGATTTCCCAGGAGTGGAGACTGATCTAAGCATTATTGGGTCTGTGGGACCATAGGACTGTCTGCTCCCTGCCCAGGGAGGGGATGGGGAGTTGTGGAGAAGAAAAATGACCTGATGTGGTGGGAGGGGGAAGGGACCTTGAATAAGGATATACGGGGATGGAAAAAAATATTCAGAGGGAAAGCTGAACACAAAGTAAATAAATGTGTAGCAATCTTATTTGCATTATCACCCTTGATAAGTCATGTTTATGATTTTTATCTTCTTTATAGTTATTGTTAACTTATCAGCATTTTAAATTCATTTTACTGTTTTTCTTGATAAATACAAAATAGATAAAGAAGAAAAAAAATTAAAATCATAGACATTTTAAAAGCTCTTTGTGTTAGAAAATGATTAAGAATTCTCAATAAAACAGATTTAGACTCACAAAACCTCTAAACTTGGTAGAATGTATATAAAATATGCGTAGGCTTCAGAAAGAGATAAAAAAGGGTAAAGAAAGCCCTTTAAGAAAGAGAAATAGGAAATAAAGATTAAAAAGAAGCCACGTAAAGATGGCAGATAAACAGAGAGTCTGAATTATGGTTATTGTGCTTTCTTTCAATTTTTTAACTTTTAATGAGCTAACTGCAAAAAGCCAATTGATTGCTAAGGCTGCTAAGTTAAACAAATACATATACTTGAAAGATATCTTGACTTTGCAATCTGTTTATAAGAATATGTTGCTTGGGAAAAGAGTTTCTGTTTTTGTTTCCACAGAAGATCAAAACCTATGGATTGGTTCCAGGCACATGTGGTTTCATTTGCAAAGGCCACCTGAAATTCTCTGATGGGAAGATCAGCTTCCAAAATGCCAATTGAGATGATCCAACCTCAAGACCTCATGAGACCAACAACATCCTTTGTCAGCAGGAAGTAGTAAAAGAAAGAAAGCTACATCCAATTTCCCAAAATATTACTTATTAATGTTTGTTTTCATTATAAATGGTCATAGTCGATCTCTTTTTAAAAATGGGGGAGAATATATAGGAATGATTTGAAAAGATAAGTACATTTTGATTTATTGATATAAACTTAAGGTCAATTTTGTTATGCTGTATGTATTTTTCTACTCTTGATTAAGATATGATGCTGATGTAACTCATTTAAAATTGTAATGTGTAATTGAGAAATGCAGATTAATAGTCATCTATGATAATCAAACTTATAGTCATGTTAGTTAGGTTTTTGTATGTATGCAAAGATATATTTCAATTAAATAGGTAGTTTTCAAACACTTCAAAGACATGCAGAATATGGCAATTAAAATATTTTAAGAACTTAGACTTTTCTGGACAGTGAGACAGGTCTCCTCCTGGCAGCACCAATGTATTTCAGGAAAATGATGGTCATTGAAGAAACTTCATGTGGCATTTACTTTGTGGCAACAGTTAGCCACTGGATAAGAAATTGTTCTGGTATTGACTGCTTGATAGTATGCTGTATAAAC
Source organism: Sigmodon hispidus (assembly GCA_004025045.1). Taxonomy (NCBI): domain Eukaryota; kingdom Metazoa; phylum Chordata; class Mammalia; order Rodentia; family Cricetidae; genus Sigmodon; species Sigmodon hispidus. Next base: position 32,165 of record PVIH01013007.1, on the reverse strand, counting down.
TGGACATGCAGGTTCCATAGGAAAGTGACCTCAGAACTTTGACAGAACAAGCCAAGATGGTCCTTCAGGTTCCTGCTTTACAGAAAACATTGCCAGGCATCCTTCTGGACACAAGGAGAAGCGACTGATAGACTGTGTCAGATTTTCTGCATCACTGAAAGGTACGCCAGAGACTTTGGGCCATAAAGGCTGAAGATGGTACCCCAACATTACAAAGGAACTTTGGGTGATTGTCCAGGCAGACAGGTGTTGTCTCTGTCATTTTCTAGACTTTAAAAGTTGCTTGCACTTCCTGTTTATTTGGATAATATTATATCCTTCTATGGTCTTTGATGTGGTTGAAGGTTTAATAATTATAGGTATAGTTCTTTTAGTTTAAAAGGTATATTAGATATGAAAATTTAGACTCACAATGATAAGGTAGATAACAGAATATTCTCTTTAATTTTGTGAATACAAATAGAATGGATATTGTGACTGAAATTTCTGCTTGAGAGCTATTCTGTTGTAATTTTGCTATATGGAAATTGAAACCTTACTTTTTGATTAGACAGAAAAGAGAATGTGTGGTAGAATGTTCTCTGTATGCTGTAAATAAAGGACTGTTTTGGCCTATGCAGAGAATCGTACAAGTGGGTGGAGAATCAAAGGACAGACAGGTAGAAGGAGGGCAGAGTTAGTCAGTCACAATCTGACCCCCGAGAAGAACAGACATGTAAGAAATGCAGGTGAGTCATGGGGTGGGACACATGGTGGGTAGATTAGTAGATTACAAGAAATGGGTTGATTTAAGATGAAAGAGCTAGCTAGTAATGTGCTTGAGAAATGGGCCAAACAGTATGAAGTTAATATAAGTGTCTGATTCATTTCTTTGGGGGACAAAAGCCGCTGCAGTCCAGGTAGGAACCTCCAGGCCCAAACAGGCCTGAGAAAATTTCTGAAAACTTCTACAACACTGTACCTCTAGAGTATAACTTGATATCAGAGATAGTGATGCCTCCTGAGGTTCTTTTGTAGAGCAGAATTGTTTTGGCAATCCTGGCTTTCCTGTTATTCCAAATGAAGTTGAGTGTTGTTCTTTCAAGGTCTGTAAAATATTGTGTTGGGATATTGATGGGCAGTACATTAAAATTGTAGATTGCTTTTGGTGAAAATCTTTTCCCATTCTATAAGCTGTTGTTTTTGTCTTATTGACTATGTCTTTGAGTGACTTAAATATCAGGGTTATTGCTGCCTTATAAAAAGAGTTTGGCAATATTTCTTTGGTTTCTACTGTATTGAACAGTTTGAGGAGTATTGGTATTAGCTCTACTTTGAATATCTGGTACTCTATACTGAAACCACCAGGGCTAGGGCTTTTTTACTTGGGAGACATATAATGATAGTTTCAATTTCCTTTAGTGTTATGGGACTTTTAGGTCTTTAATTTAATCTTGATTTAATTTTGGTAAATGGTACCTGTCCAAAAGCAGTTTATTTCTTCTAGGTTTTCCATTTTTGTGGAGTACAGATTTTCAAAGTATGACCTGATGATCCTCTGGATTTCCTGGGTGTCTGTTGTAATGTCTCAATTTTCATTTCTGATTTTGTTAATTTGGATACTCTCTCTCTCTCTCTACTTTTTGGCTAGTTTGAATAAGGGTTTATTTATCTTGTTGACTTTCTCAAAGAACAAACTCTTTGATTCATTGATTCCTTGTATTGTTGTTTTTGCTTCAATTGTATTAATTTCAGCTTTAAGTTTGATTATTTCCTGCAGTCTATTCCTTCTAGGTGAGTTTGCTTCTAATTGTTTTAGGACCCTCAGCTGTGCTGAGAGTTTTCTAGTGTGAGATTTCTCTAGTCTTTTTATGTAGGCATCTAGTGCTATGAATTTTCCCCTTAAGACTGCTTTCATTGTATCCAATAAGTTTGAATATGTTGTTGATTCATTTTTGTTAAAATCTACGAAGTCTTTGATTTCTTTCTTGATTTTTTTCCTTTACTCAGAGGTATTTTGGTTGAATGATGTTTATTTTCCATGAGTTGGTAGGCTTTCTGTAATTCATGATTTTTTTAACTCTAAGCCATAGATATCTGATATGGTACAAGGAGCTATACCTATTTTTTTGTACCTGTTGATATTTACTTTATAATCTAGTATGTGGTTAATTTTAGAGAAAGTTCCATGAGATTCTGTGAAATATTGTAGGGAGCTGCGTACAGCCACACCTTAAGATGGTGTTGGCCTTGAGCACTCTCCCTGGTAAACAACTCCATATTTGGCTAAGGCCAAGGATCTGGCTTGCTTCCGCGTATCTGAGCCTATCGGTGATGCCCACATGGCTATCTTGGATTGGAAGACCTGAGGATATTTTGCTAAGAGCAGGCTTCCCCCCCGGGTTGTTCGTGAGACAGTGGTTGTTTGTCTGAGTGAGTGAGTGAGTGAGTAAGAGAATGAACAAGTGAGTGAAAGATAAGATATCTAAAAGGCCCGAATAAACTGCAGAGAGAAGGATCTAGTGTTGCGTGTTCCTTGCTGGCTGAGGTTGCGAGTGACAAGTGGTGGCCCTTACGGGGAAGAGATAAGAACTAAACTCGCACCAACGGACGACAGGATTCAGAACTTTCTGCAGTTGGGGGGGGTGCACCGGTAAGTCCCAGGTAAAGTGGGACCCGCGATTAGAGTGGGGTAGCTCTGGCCTATAAGATAAGGCAGAAAAGAGGGAGCTCACTGATGAGTGGATGTAACCTCTTGCTGCTGTGGATGCACGGCAAGCTCACTGAAGAGTGGGTGTAATCTCTTGTAGCTGTGGACACACAGTAACCTTGAGCTCAATGTAACAGTAACAGCAGTTTCAGCTCAAAGTGAAAGTAACACCAATAGCAAGGCTGGGGCTCTTTGGGAAAAGCTCAGAAAAAGATTTTTGAAATAAGGAGTAAAAGTCATATATGGATGGGGTCTTCAACCTCACGTCCAATTTTTTTTTTGGCATGAGCTGCTATACCATGTCTCTTATCTTTTCCTTAGAATTTTGCTACTGTACCATGGATGTTGTTTAATTCCTTATTTACAATCTCTTATAAATACTGCCCTGCTAAGTTGTTTTGTCTTATTGCCTGGCTGTATTAAATGTAATTCCATAAAGATTTAAGTTTAACTTACAAACATTTGGTATCATACAGTATAAAGTTTTAAACCTTATGCTAATGAAACCTCCATTTGGGTCTTACTACTACCAAGCCCTAGGCTTCA
>PVIH01013007.1:0-28830 GCA_004025045.1 Sigmodon hispidus | reverse complement strand
AGGAGCCTTCAGTTTAACCCACCTTAGGCTCTAGAGGCCTAGGCAGCCACGGTTTTTAGCATAAGAATGAAGGCCAGGCTCCCAGCCACATAAGCAGGTTTCTGAGTAGCATAGACTCTAGATATTCATGACATTCGTGGGTATAAGCCACTAATTCAGAATGTACTTTTTATTTGCTCAAAAATGTGTGATTTTAATAACCACTATCCTTTCTTCAAAATTGATTGACTTTTTAAAGACTCATTCAATGTGTTTTCCCAGAGTTATTATGACCTTTAAAGAATGCTAGAAAATGCTGTGCAATTGTGGTCTCTTCACCACTTACAGATGTATAAATCACAGCAGCTAAATCTGCTCAAGTGGCATAGTTTCTAGCTGTACAGCTGGCCTTTAATACATATTCTCTTAAGCTATTTAATCTGTTCACTGATATGGTGAATATGTGTGGCACAGATCCCTTTAGAAACAGCTAGTTATATTGCACCTGTGAGTAAAGTATGTCAACTTTCATTAAAAATACAGGCTTTTGTGGGACAGAACTCAAGCTAGTTTATGTGGGATGATTGTGTGTTCATTCTGACCTTCCTAGTGAAGGCAATGTCTGTGCTGATCAGTTTACTGAATCAACATATGTTATGTTTAATGTTTAATGCATTTTCTAATGTATTTTAAGTCCATCAAAGATTTCATAATAATGCTGGATCTTTGAAATTTCATTTCAAGATCACAAAGGACAAAGCCATTCAAATAGTCAAACAGTGTCCTTTGTGTACAGAATTTCTGTCAGTAAACTATTTTAGAATGAATCCTCGAGGCATCTTGCTCCTAATCATATTGGCAGACAGATGTTACTCATATTCCCTCCTTTGGAAGGATGGTCTATGTCCATGTTTCTGTTGATACTTGTTTTCATCTTAACTTTCTGCCTCTGCACATTCTGAGGAAAAGGCTAAGGATGTTAAAAGCCGTTACTTATAGAGTTTCTAAAAGTAATAGATAAAGTTTTGCCAAATTTTGTGCTGAAGATTGAGATTTCTTTTTTTTTTCTTCTGGAGAATACTTTTATTAAGCAGCTCATCTAGTTAGAATCCAGGAAATGTGAGTTTGGGAAGAAAGCTAAGCCATAAGATAGATCATGACAGAGGAGACTTCTCAATAGGTGGTCTACACAGAGAGCCTGAGGCTGTGTTGGAATCTAACGTCAGCCAGCATTTTGGTCATTTTAGAAAGGAGAGACTAGACTTCCCTTTTAAATATTTAACACGTTCTAAATATTCCCAAGTATTGGTAAGCAGCCATCTAAACCATGACTCACAATGACTATACATAGCATCATAAGAATGCAGCATGTTCTATTTAACCCCTGGGGTAGCAGAGCAGTCTCAGGCTTTCTTCACCTTGGCTTTGCTATTGGAAAGTTACTCAGCAATAAGTCGGTTCTTGGTTTACATTCCTTACAATTCACTTGGGAAAATCTCCAAGTTATGAAACTACTGGACCAGAGGGTATCAACGTCTTTATAGCTATCAATAAATACTGCCAAACCTCTGGTCAGAAAGACTAAAATTATCCCTCCACAGTCAAGTTTAGGAGGGGACACTCATTGCATCATTGTCAACATCAGACACATTGCAATCATGACTTCAGCATATTCAATTATTCTTACATTTGTATTCTCTAAACGTTAGCATTTTCACACATCTATTGGCCAACAATAAGATTTCTTATAATTTTTATGGGTCTGACAATTGTGGAAGCAACTCTCATTGCACTCTTAAAGTTTATCTTAAAACTAAGAAGAGAGAGTATGCAGCCATGCCCAAAGACCATTTATCCTTCATTTATTTATATTTTATATGTTTTAACTGTGGATTCTCAGTCACTTACTGCATCTGATAGATACTGGAGGCTTAGCAACATGGCCTTACCTCAGTTTCAATGAAAAAATCTGACAGATGGCACTTAAATTAGACCAGACCCAGTTCTGGTGTGGGGGAGAGGGTATGTTTGTGTTTTTTCCACAGAATGCAGACTTTCAAAGGATGCAGATGACCCACACCTCAAATCGCAGACTTCAGTCTCTCTGGGACAGGGACAAAGACCTCCTGCTGACTGAAGCTGACAGCTCAGAGTGAAGAGCAGAGAAGCAGCTGCCCAGCTCTCTCAGCAGAAACCAAATCAACAGTTTTTGTCTTTTAATGCAAATATTTCTCAGACCTTGAAGCTGCTTGCTTTCCTTTCCCAGAGTGTGGCTCTGTTCTTTGGCAGACAGGAATTATTCTTTAGATGTATGCCACCTTCTTACTGTGTGCTAACCTACCCTCTAGACACTTTGCATTAGAGATAGTATGGCTAGGTTAGAGAAGGATGCTCTTTCAGCCAGGGGGCATGGAAGGCAGTCAGAACTAGGCTGGTGCCCTTGCCTCTCAAACCTGCATGGGCTGAGGGTTAATAAGAGTCATAAACAGATGAGGATGAAAGTGAGTCCTTTTGATAATTGGCTTTTATGCAGGATTAATGGTAGTTGTTTACATGCTGAAGCTTTACTTACAATTAAAGGAGGATTTTTTGGATTGGGAAATTTTACATGCAATTTCACTAGTTATCGAGTTATCAGAAGTAGTTGCTTATTAGCTAAGAATTATTCTCTTGTTAAATATGAGCCTACACCTGTGTGTGTTATTCCTCCTTTTATGTTTATTGTAAGTCAGTTTGCTTTCAGTATTTGTTCAAGTGATAGTTGTTTTTATTCTCTATGCTGGAATGCTAGTGAGTTTAGATTTGCTGTTGTGGCATGCTTGCCCAGATGGATACTGGTTCCTGTAGTGGCTCCAAATGCCATGTCACTCTTTGGACCTAAGAGAGATTTCGGAATAACTGCTGCCATAGTTGCAGTCATTTCTGTGGTGGCTGCTAGCCCCACCACTGCCACCATTGCCATGAGCCGCACAGTGCAAACCGCACAAGTCTTGAATGATCTTTCAGCTAGCATGGCGCGGACCCTAGATTTACAGCAGAGTTCTGCTGCCCAGTTGAAAGGAGGATTGATGATTGTCAATCAAAGGATTGATTTAGTTCAAGAGCAAGTTGATGTATTGTGGCAGCTGGCCCAGCTTGGCTGTGAATGGAAGTTCCAAGGGCTGTGCATTACCAGTGTACAGTATGAGAATTTTACCCATGCTGCTAACTTGTCTAAACAATTGTCTAGTTATCTTTTAGGTAATTGGATGGGAGAATTTGATCACCTGATGGCCCAGCTAAGAGTGACCATGGTGATGGTGAATTCTACCAGAGTGGATGTGGACCTGGCAGAAGGACTGGCATCCTGGTTCTCCACCACTGTGGATCACCAGAAAGAGTGGGCGGGAATGGGAGCTCTGGCAAGCCTGATGGTGCTGATATTCCTAGTGTGCCTGTGGTGCATTTGCCATATTAGGTTCACTCAACGCCATAATGCAGCCATGATTCTACAAGCCTTTGCTGCCTTGGAGATAGGACAGTCCCCTCATGTTTGGCTGGCTACCTTGAAAGGTTAATTTTTCTAGCACAGGATGTGAGGCTTGCACACTGCACTTGGGATCCACTGAGGCTTGGATCCACTGAGGTTTGGAGCCCAAGAAGAGCATGTCTGATTGCATGCAGGTTGATACCCACATCCTGGCTCTGTGAAAAAGGGGTATCAGACAGGTCTGTTGTTGTCTGGGTGGAGGACACCTGGAGAAGCATTAGTATACGTTCCTTTGCACAACAGAGATCAGGCCTCTACTCTTGGCTGTTGCTTTTATATTAAAAAAGGGGGAACTGTAGGGAGCTTCGTACAGCCACACCTTAAGATGGTGTTGGCCTTGAGCACTCTCCCTGGTAAACAACTCCATATTTGGCTAAGGCCAAGGATCTGGCTTGCTTCCGCGTATCTGAGCCTATCGGTGATGCCCACGTGGCTATCTTGGATTGGAAGACCTGAGGTATTTCGCTAAGAGCAGGCTTCCCCCCGGGGTCGTTCGTGAGAGAGTGGTTGTTTGTCTGAGTGAGTGAGTGAGTGAGATAATGAGCGAGTGAGTGAAAGATAAGAAGATATCTGAAAGGCCCAAATAAACTGCAGAGAGAAGGATCCGGTGTTGCGTGTTCCTTGCTGGCTGAGGTTGCGCGCGACAAAATATGTGTATTCCTTTTTGTTTGGGTGGAGTTTTTAGTATATATCTACTAAATCCATTTGGGTCATAACTTCTGCTAGATCCCTTACTTCTCTGTTGAGTGACTTTCTGGTTGACCTATTCAAGGGTGAAAGTGGAGTATTCAAGTCTCCCACTATTAGTGTGTCAGGTTTGATGAGGTTTAAGCTTTAGTAGTGTTTCTTTTACATATGTAGGTGCCCTTGTGTTAGAGGCATAGATATTCAGGATTGAAATTTTGTCTTGGTGAATTTTTCCTGAGATGAATAAGTAGTGTCTGTCCTAGTCACTTTTTATTGATTTTAGTTTAAGGTCTATTTTGTTAAATATTAGAATAGCTATACCAGCTTGTTTCCTAGGGCCATTTGATTGGAAAGTCTTTTTGAACCCTTTACTCCGAGCCTGTGTCTGTCTTTAAAGTTGAGATATGTTTCTTATATGCAGCAGAAGGATGGATTCTTGTTTTGTATCCTTTGTGTAGGGAGTGTTTTTTCATAGGTAAATTGAGTCCTTTGGTATTAAGGGATATTAATGTCTAGTGATCAATATTTCCTGTCATTTTTCATAGTATCTTTTATTTCCTTTTGGGAGGGTTACCTCTGTGGGCTTATCAATTGTTTGTGGTTAAATGGTTTTCTTAGGTTGTAGATTTCCCTCTAGGGCTTTTTGTAGAGCCAAATTTGTGGTTAAGTGTTGTTTAAATCTGGTTATGTTGTGAAATATCTTGTTTACTCCATCTATGTTAACTGATCGTTTTTCTGGGTACAGTAGTCTATGTTGGTATCCATGCACTTTTAGTGTCTGTATAATGTCTGACCAGGACCTTCTTTCTTTCATTGTTTCTGTTGAATAGTTGCGTATTATTCTGATGGGTCTGCCTTTATAGGTGATTTGACCTTTTTCCTTTGAAGCTTTTAGGTTTGTTTTTTGTTTTTTGTTTTTTTTGGTTTTTTTTGCTCTGTTGTTTTAGTGGTTTGTTATTATGTGGCAAACAGACTTTTTGTGGGTCTAGTCTACTTGGTGTTGTATAGACTTCCTGTATCTTTATAAGCATTTCTTTCTTTAGGTTTTGGAAGCTTTATTCTATGATTTTTGTTGAATATATTGTCTTTGAGCTGGTATTCTTCTCCTTCTTTGATTCCAATTAGTCTCAGGTTTGGCCTTTTCATGATGTCCCAAATTTCTTGGGTATTTTGTGTTATGACTTTTTTAGTTTTAGTGTTTTCTTCTAAAACTAAATATAGTAGATATATCTACTACCAGTACTGAATCTTCCACCCAGAGATTCTTTCTGTTGGTTATGCTTAATCATTGGTTTCAGGTCTTTTATTCAGATTTTCTATTTCCAGCTTTGTCTCAGATTGAGCCTTCTTTGTTGCTTCTATTTCAATTTTTAATTCCTGATAAATTTGTTTCACTTGTTTGTTTTCTTTTTCATGATTTTCTTCACTTTCTTTCAAGGATTTGTTCATCTCTTCTAATTTTCTGTTTGTATTTTCCTCTATTTCTTTAAGGGAATTTTTTATATCCTCTTTTAAGGCTTCAGTTAGTTTCATAAAGCTGTTTTTAAGGTTGTTTTCTTCTGTTTCCTCTTCCTTGTCATGTTCAGCTCTTGAAGCTATGGAACCACTTGCTTCTTCTGGTGGTGTCTTATTGACCTTTGTATTGTTGTATGTATTCTTGTACTGGCATCTGTCCATTGTTTCCTCAATTCACTCTTGATTATTTTTTGGTCAGCTCTTAGTGGGTTATTGATCTGAGGGCTCTTAATCAGCTATGTGTTCAGAGGGTTGGCTGCGCTCATAAGGTGGCAGCAACCTTACTATTTGACATCATACCTCTCAGCTGTGCACCCAAGAACTTAACTGTTCCTCTGCTGCTATTACACCAGCTGTTGTCTGGGTGGACTGTGTTCCGTGCCGAAGCTGCATACCAGTCTTAGGGCCTGGATTCCGGGAACAGACCTGAGGTTCTCTTGTTGAGTAAGATTGTTTTGTCAATCCTGACTTTCCTGTTATTCCAAATGAAGTTGAGTATTGTTCTTTCAATGTCCGTAAAAACTTGTTTTGGGATTTTGATGGGAAGTGCTTTGAATCTGTAGACTGATTTTAGTAGAATTGCCATTTTTACTATGTTGATCCTACCTATTGAGGAACATGGGAGATCTTTTCATTTTCTGATATCTTCAATTTCTTTGTTCAGAGACTTAATGTTTTTGTCAAACAGATCTGTTACTTCTTTAGTTATAGTTACACTGAGATATTTAATGCTATTTGCAGCTATTATGAAGGGTGATGCTTCCCTTATTTTTTTTTCAGCCTATATATCTTTAGTATATAAGAGGGCTACTGATATCTTTGAGTTAATCTTGTATCCTGCTACATTGCTGGAGGTGTATATCAGCTGTAGGAGTTCCCTGGTTGAATTTTATGAGTCACTTATGTATACAATCATATCATCTACAAATAAAGATAGTTTGAATTCTTCTTTCCAGTTTATATCCCCCTTAATCTCCTTTTGTTCTCTTATTTATTTTACACAATTTAAAATATATTTTTCATAGAGATTATTAGTTTTTTCTAGAACATGTTAGAAATTTTATTTGCAAATGAAACCTTTCTTATTTCTTGTTCACAATTTTTTGGTGACCCAAGAATCTATTTTGTTCCCATGCACACATTCATGTTTTATTTCTTAATTTAATTTAATAAATAAATGTAATATATTTTTCAGAGTCAGTGCCTTTATGTGGTGGTATATTCAATAAAAATACCCTGAAATATCAGCGAGTCAACCACAGAACTGAGCCATGAAGTTCTGTTAGACCAAGCTGAGGGCAGTTAGATTGGCAGTTGGTGGATTCCATGAGAGAAGCCAGAGAAGTAGGCTGGGTCAGAAGTGGCTGTGGTCCATCTCTCTGTTATTTCAGCTTTTTCTCATTATTTGGCTCCAAGCTTCTATAAATTCATACAATGTCTTTATCTACATTTTGCTTTTTACTTGAGTTCTTTGAGAATATTTTTTAGATTTTTTTCTAATATATTTGTTTTTACATCATGCACCCCATAAAACTCAAATATCAGACGTCTCAGTATCATGCCCACTCTTATGACATCCCCATTTACAAAACCACCCAGTCATGCTGCTCATTTGCTTACTGGAGCATAATTAATCTTCATGTGGCCAGACTCATAAAGAAAAAAAGTCTTTCCTTACCCACCTCCTCTGCCAGAAGCCATCAATGCAGAAGGGAAGCATTGTGATACTTAGCTATGTTCTAACCTTGAGTTCTTATGTACAATGATATGTCTCTCATTTTATACATTTTAATTATGAAAAAGTCATATTTTCTATTCTTTTATATTCTTATTCAAGGTCCCTTCCCACTCCCACTCCCACCAGTCACTCTGTCTTCTTCACATCTCCCCATCTGCTCCACAGCATAAGCAGGAGGTCCCAAGGTCCCAATGTTGCTCACTTCAGCCTCCACTCTTGGCAGATCCAGTTTCCTCACCCCAACACCAAGACTGAGTCAGGTATTCCTCTAGGGGGAGTGGGATCCAAGATGTCAGTCCAAGGTTTTTCAGATCCCAACCTGTTCAGTGGTTGTGGTTTGCAGCTTAGCCATGCTTTGCTTTTCGCCTTTTTGTTTAGAGTACACTAATGAGTGAGTACATCCCATGCTTATCTTTCTAGGTTTGTGATACCTCGCTCAGGATTATTGTCCAAATCCATCCATTTGCCTGCAAATTTTAGGATATCATTTTTTTCTTAATGCTGAGTAATACACCATTGTGTATATGTACCACAGCTGGTTAATCCATTCATCAGGTGAGGAGCATCTAGGTTGTTTCCAGGTTCTTGCTATTACAAATAATGCTGCTACGAACATAGTTGAGCTAATACCTTTGGAGTGTGAATGTGCCTCTTTAGAGTATACACCCAGAAATGATATTGCTGGGTCCTTGGGAAGATTTATTTCAAGTTTTCTAAGAAACTGCCATACTGCTTTCCAGAGTGTCTGAACACCTTTACACTCCCACCAACAATGGAGGAGTGTTCCCCTTGCTTTGCACCGTCTTCAGCATAGGCTGTCATCTGTGTCTTTTATCTTAGTCAATCTGACAGGTGTCAAGTGGTATTTCAAAGTTGTTTTGATTTGCATTTCTCTGATGGATAAAGATGCTGAGCACTTTTTCAAGTGCGTTTCAGTCATTAGTAATTCTTCTGCAGAGAATTCCCTCTTTAGATCTAAACACCATTTTTTGATAGGGTTATTCAAGGTTTTGGGCTCTAGATTCTTGTTTTCTTTTTTTTTAACAGTTGTCAATTTTATTTTCATTAGGCTGCCATTTTATGAAGAATTCCTAAGATTTGTGTTTCCTGACATGCAAGAGTTAGCAGTCACAGCACAGTTACTATAGATACTGCGTCCTGGAACCAGCAGCACCGCATTAGAGGTGAGACTACAGACTTTGGTACTGCAATCCTAGTCCGTCCACATGGATCAGAAGGTTCGGAAGAGCTGGTTGGGAAGGTAGCCAAGGTGCAGGAAAGACGTCTGTGCTTCCTTTTCAAGGGCAGCCAACTCTTGAACAGTAGGTACCAGAATATCCACATGGCCTTTATAGTTTCCACCGCCAGCAGCTCTCTTCTGACCATATATAACTTTCCCATCAAATTCATCGACTGGAATCTTTATATCTGGCTCAATCTGGGAGATGGTGCAGTTCAGGTGTTCTTCTATCTCAGAGAGTACCTGCATTTCATTGTACCAGATGGTACAGCCACCATCTTCCTTGAGCCTAGTGTTATAGCATCCTTTTCCTCGGCTACTGCATACATGATACCAAACCTTTTCTTTTTCTGTTGCCACCAGGGAAATGGCTAGGCCCATCCTTTCAGCTCATCCGACTTTGCCAATCCGGTGCACGTACTTCTGCTTCTCATCAGGCAGGGTGACATTTATAACATAAGGGACACCATGGATGTCAATTCCTCTAGCAGCTACATCTGTGCAGATCAGGAACCTTACATCTCCTTTCTTAAATCTTTCCAAGTTTTGCTTTCTCTCATGTGGCTTTCTGTCTCCATGTAGACACACACATGAGAACTGGTGTCCTTTTTTATCAGGTCCTCCTCCTTGTTGCATAAAGTACTGCTCCAAGTTGTCACAGTCAATTTTGGTTCTACAGAAGATAATTGCTTGATCCATCTTGTGTTCCTTGATTGCTCGGACAGCATACTCCCCCTTAAGTATTTTGATAGTTTCAGACCACATCTCTGGACTGTTAGCACCAGGTCTCGTGTTATCCTTTGCATGTACATCATCAGTTCTAATGTGTTCTTCCCCAGTCTTTCCCAGAGCTTGTCAGTTTTTGGATTTACAGGGACGACAACGTGGTGCACAGTATCTGGAACAGAATCTTCCCCTTTCAAATCAATCCATGTGGGAAAATGCATTATCTTCTCAGATAGTTTCTTTACATCGAAAGAATGCAGAGTCGCAGAGCAAACAATCACCTGGAGTCTCTTTCCATCAGAAGTAATCTGAGGAATCTGACTGTGCATCCTGTTAATAAAGTCGAAATAACCTTGAGAGACAAGCCCATCTGCTTCATCCAGAACCAAGAATCTAACTTGAGACAGGTTGAGCTTTCCAGTTGATACCAAATCATCTAATCTTCCTGGAGTACCGACGACAATATCAATCCCATTATCCAAAACAGACAGTTGAGCTCAAGCTGCAACACCTCCAATTATGAGAAGCTCCCGTAACTTAGGGTTATCAATATACTTCTTAAACTGCTTGATGTTGTTCAGGGTTTGCTCAGCTAACTCCCGGGAGGGCTCCACAATGAGAGCTTTTGGAGCATTAGGGAGAAATTTTGTTTGTGATACCTGTGCATTACCTGTGTGCTGTGACTTGACAATGTAACTATCTGGGACCTTGGAAAGAGCAACAAAACCATCTTTTGGTGAAAACTTAAATTCTTCTTCACCAAAGTTAAATTTCAATTCAGCAGTCTTCAATACACAGGCAGGAAAGAGGGCTTGGTTTTTTATATGTGCTGGTATTTCAAATGACAGACCAAGATCTTTTCCATTCTTAGAGAACTTCACATGCCCTTTATCAATATCTAAGTAGCATCCAATGGTATCATGCATAGTAAATTCCTCTCCGTAATTATCAAACTGTTTATTATGAGATTTCTTTCCTGTTCCACTGAAGCCAAATCCAAACTTGTCGGTACCTAGGTCTAAGGAGGCCTGCATGGTAGACCACCCAACTCTGCACAGGCCCTGGTCATGACAAGATACCTCATAGTAGTGTTTCTCTTTCAGCAAACCTCTGGTCGCTCTGCACCCATGCCACTCCTTCACTTCTCTGCTCTGACAGCACAGGCCATCTGACCCAATTGCGAAAGCAGACCCTCTGTCATATGGGTTCATCTGCCACTTGTTGAGCACTGAAGCACCAGGTTTAATAGTTGTTTTCCCTTTCTTTCCCTCCTGTTGGTCTTTCAGGGTGTCATACACTATCTGGATAACTGGAATACTAAACGCACCAGTTTTTCCACTTCCTGTTTCTGCTGCCATAAGCACATCGCCTCCTCCTAGGATCAATGGGATAGATTCTGCCTGGATATCAGTTGGTAGAAGCCAATCCATCTCTTCTACAGCTTGTGCAATCTCAGGCATAATACCCATCTTGGAGAAGGCCTCCATTTTCACGCACTCCCCCTCTGCTTGCACAGTCACTCTCTCCCACCCTCCCTACAGACACGCCTGGACAATGGCAGAGTGCACTTCCTGGGCTCTAGATTCTTAAGTTCTTTATATATCTTAGAAATCAATCCTCTATCACTTGTAGGGTTGGTGAAAATGTTTTCCCATTCTGTAGGCTGTCATTTTGTCGTATTGACAGTATCCTTGGCTTTACAGAAGCTTCTCATTTAAGGAGGTCCCATTAATTGATTGTTGATCTTAGTGTCCGTGCCACTGAAGTTATATTTAGGAAGTGGTCACCTGTGCCAATTCATAGAAGTGTATTTCCCACTTTCTTTTCTATCAAGTTCAGAGTGGCTGGGTTTATTTTGAGGTCTGTGATCCACTTAGATTTGAGTTTTGTACAAGGTGACAGGCTTGGATCTATTTGCAGTTTCTACACACTACCAAGCAGCTATGCCAACACCATTTGTTAAATATACTATCTTTTTTCCATCGAATATTTTGGGTCTCTTTGTCGAAGATCATGTGTTCATAGGTTTTTGGGTTAATGCCCGGAACCTCAATTCTATTGTAATGATCCACAAGTCTGTTTTTATGCCAGTACCAAGATGTTTATACTATGGTATCTCTATAGTATAACTTGAAGTCAGGGATGGTGATGTTTCACGAGGTTCTTTTGTTGAGGAAAATTCTTTTGGCAATCCTGGCTTTCCTGTTACTCCAAATGAAATTTGGAACTTTTCTTTTAAGGTCCAAAAAATACTGTGTTGGGATTTTGATGGACAGTGCATTGAATCTGTAGATCGCTTTTGGTAGAATTGCCATTTTTACTATGTTGATCCTACCTATCCAGGATCATGGGGGAGCTTTCCTTTTTCTGAAATCCTCCTCAATTTCTTTTTTCAGTGATTTAAAATTTTTGTCAAATACATCTGTTACTTCTTTGGTTATAGTTACTCCAAAGTATTTAATTCTATTTGCAGCTATTATAAAGGGTGATGTTTCCCTTATTTCTTTTTCAGACATACTATATTAAGTGTATAGGAGGGCTACTGATTTCTTGTATCCTGCTACATTGCTGAAGGTGTTTATCAGCTGTAGCAGTTCCTTGGAAGAATTTTGTAGGTCACTTATGTATACAATCATATCATCTGAAAATAGAGATAGCTTCACTTCTTCTTTTCCAATTTGTATCCCCTTAATCTCCTTTCATTCCCTTATTGCTTTACCTAAAACTTCTAGAACTATATTTAATAGATAAGAGGAGAGAGGACATCCTTGTGTAGTTCTTGATTTCAGTGGGATTGCTTTGAATTTTTCTCCATTAAGTTTGATGCTGGCTATCGGCTTCCCGTACATCACCTTTATTATATTGAGATATTGTCCCTGTATTCCTGATCTCTCCAGTACTTTTATCATAAAGGAGTGTTGGATTTTGTCAAAGCCTTTTTCAGCATCTAAGGATATGATCATGTGGTTTTGTTCCTTTAGTTTGTTTATATGATGGATAATGTTTATGGTTTTTCCTATGTTAAGCAAACCCTGCATTTCTGGAATGAAGTCTACTTGGTCGTGTTGAATGATATTTTTTATATATTGTTATATATGTTTTGCCTATTTTTTTTGAGAATTTTAGCATCTATATTCATGAGGGAAATTGGTCTGTAATTCTCCTTTGTTGTGTCTTTGAGTAGCTTGGGTATTAGGGTGATTGTGACCTCATAAAAGGAATTTGGCAATATTCCTTCAGTTTCTACTGTGTGAAATAGTTTGAGTAACAGTAGTAATTCTTCTTTGAATGTCTGGTAGAATTCGGCACTGAAACCATCTGGACCAGGGCTTTTATTTTTGGGGAGGTTTTTAATGACAGCTTCAATTTCTTTAAGGGTTATAGGCCTGTTTAGGTAATTAATCTGTTCTTCATTTAATTTTGGTAGATGGTAACTGTCCAGAAAGCTGTCCATTTCTTCTAGGTTTTCCATTTTTGTGGAATATTGATTTTCAAAGTATGATCTGATAATTCTTTGGATTTCCTGGGGGTCTGTTGTTATGTCCCCCTTTTCATTTCTGATTTTGTTGATTTGGATACTCTCTCTCTCTGCTTTTTGATTAGTTTGGATAAGGCCTATCTATCTTGTTGACTTTCTCAAAGAACCAACTCTTTGATTCTTTGTGTTGTTCTTTTTGTTTCAATTGTATTGATTTCAGCTCTAAGTTTGATTATTTCCTGCCATCTACTCCTTCTAGGTGAGTTTGCTTCTAATTGTTCTAAGGCTTTCAGCTGAGCTGTTAGGTCTCTAGTGTGAGATTTCTCTAGATTTTTTCATATAGGCATCTAGCGCTATGAATTTTCCTCTTAAGACTGCTTTCATTGTGTCTTACAATTTGGATATGTTGTGGATTCATTTTCATTAAATTCTAGGAATACTTTGATTTCTTTCTTAATTTCTTCCTTAACCCAGAGATGGTTCAGCTGAGTGATGTTTAGTTTCCATGAGTTGGTAGGCTTTCTGTGATTTTTGATGTTATTGAACTCTAACTTTAGGCTCTGGTGGTCCAATATGGTACAAGGGATTATTTCCATTTTTTGTATCTGTTGATATTTGCTTTATGACCAATTATGTGGCCAATTTTAGAGAAAGTTCCATGAGGAGCTGAGTAATATGTATATTCCTTTGCATTTGTGTGGAATCTTCTGTAGATATCTATTAAATCCTTTTGCACCATAACCTTTGTTAGACTCCTTATTTCTCTGTTGAGTCTCTTTCTGGTTGACCTATCCAGGGGTGAAAGTGAGGTATTGAAGTCTCCCACTATAAGGGTATGAGAATTGATGTGGGATTTGAGCTTTAGCAGTGTTTCTTTTACATAGGTAGGTGCCCTTATATTAGAGGTATAAATATTCAGGATCAAAATCTCCTCTTGACCAAGTTTTTCTGTGATGAATAAGTAATGACCATCTTGGTCCCTTTTAATTGCTTTTAGCTTAAAGTCTACTTTGTAAAATATTAGAATGACAACCCCAGCTTGTTTCTTAGGACCATTTGATTGGAAAATCTTTTCCAAACCCTTTACTCTGAACCTGTGTCTCTCTTTGTGGTCTAAGTATATTCCTTGTGTGTAGCAGAAGGATGGCTTTTGTTTTTGTATCCATTTTGTTAGTGTGTGTCTTTTTATAGATGAGTTGAGTGCATTGATATTAAGGGATATCAGTGACCACTGGTTGATATTTCCTGCTATTTTTGGTGGTAACTTATATGTATTTCCTTTCTGTGGCCTTTTCTTCTGTGGAATTATTGAATGTTTGTGGTTTAATGGGTGTATTGGATCCTTAGGTTGGAGTTTTCCCTCTAATGCTTTCTGGAGGTCCGGATTGGTACAGAGGTATTGTTTCAGTCTGATTTTGTCATGAAATTTCTTGTTTACTCCATCTATGGTGATTGATAATTTTGCTGGATATAGTAGTCTAGGTTAGCAGCCATGCTTTTTTAGTGTCTGTATAACTTCCGACCAAGCCATTCTTGCTTTCATTGTTTCCATTTAATAGTCAGGTGTTTTTCTGATGGGTCTGCTTTTATAAGCTAGTTGGCCCTTTTTCTTTGTAACTGTTACAATTTTTTCTTTGTTTTGTATGTTTTGTGGCTTGATTATTATGTGGCGCACTGACTTTTTTGGGGGGTCATATCTATTTGGTGTTTGTAATCTTCTTGTATCTTTATAGGCATTTCCTTCTTTAAGTTAGGAAAGTTTTCTTCTATGATTTTATTGAATACATTTTCTTTGCCTTTGAGCTGGTCTTCTCCTCCTCCTCCTCCTCCTCCTCCTCCTCCTCCTCCTCCTCCTCCTCCTTCTATTCCTATTATTCTCAAGTTAGAGAGAGGAGAATAGAATTTCATGGTGTTTCAGATTTCCTGAACATTTTGTGTTTTGACTTTTTTGGTTTTAGCATTTTCTTTAACTAACGTATCTATTTCAGCTACCGAGTCTTCCACTTCAGACATTCTCTCTTCCATCTCTTGGATTCTGTTGGTTATTCTTGTATCTGTAGTTCCAGCTCTTTTCTTCATGTTTTCTATTTCCATCTTTGCCTCATTTTGTGTCTTTCTTATTGCTTCTATTTCAGCTTTTAGTTCCTGGAATGTTTCTTTCATTTTTGGTTTACCTTTTCTTGGTTTTCTTTTAAGGATTTGTTCATCTCTTCCAATTTTTTGTTTTTATTTTCTTCTATTTCTGTAAGGGAATTTTTCATATCTTCTTTGAAGGCTTCAATAATTTTCACAAAGTTGTTTTTGGTGTTGTTTCCTTCTGTTTTCTCTTCATTGCTCTGTTCAGGTCTTGTAGTTTTAGACCCACCACTTTCTTCTGGAGTTGCCTTGTTGTTCTTTATATTATTATATGTATTTTTGTAGTGGCATCTTTCCATGGCTTCAGTGGTTCAAAATTAGGCTGCTCCTAGTCAGTTGTGTCTAGAGGGCTTGTGTATCTCCTGTCTCTTCTGAGCAAGTGGTCGACTTCATTTCTGACTCTGCTCTGGACAAAGGTCTGAATTTCAAAACCTCAGTTTTTCTCTGAAGATGCAGTTTGCCCTGGAGA
Organism: Sigmodon hispidus; assembly: GCA_004025045.1. Classification (NCBI taxonomy): domain Eukaryota; kingdom Metazoa; phylum Chordata; class Mammalia; order Rodentia; family Cricetidae; genus Sigmodon; species Sigmodon hispidus. Next base: position 13,333 of record PVIH01013007.1, on the reverse strand, counting down.
TGGGGCTGGCGGTGCAATGGCCCCTCTTTTAGGTGTCACTGGAAGAGGCCCTCACAGCCAATCCCTAGTCCTGTCTGCTAAGGAGAGTCTGGATTAGGCTCTACAGATTGACCCTGGTCCCAGAATGCAACTTTCTGGATGGGCAGGAGGGACTGGGAATCAGGGGCCAGAACCTGCTCACCTCTGCAGAGTCTGAATTTCAAAGTCCTCAATCCTTTTCTGCTGATGCAGTTGGAGGCAGGGCTTGCTGTGCAAGGTCCTCTCTTTTAGGTGTGGCTGGAGGAGCCCCTCACAGCTAAACCCTAGTCCTGTCTTCTAGGGAGAGTCTGGATCAGTCTCTACAGATTGACCCTGGTCCTGGAACACAACTTTCTGGATGATTGGGCTAGTTCAGCTTTCTTGTGGGCCAGGAGCACCAGCAAGATGGGTAAGTATTGTTGTCTTCATGTTGCTAGGAAGCTCCACAGTTGCTGAGGGAACCAGAGTGGCACGATAAACAATACAAGAAAGCCCACTTGGGCACAGACCTGAGGACCAGTGATTTTGGAGATGCCTCTCATGCAAAGGAATTGTGCTGGGAAAGTAGGGGGTGAAGCCAAATTCTGCTGTCAGGAAGTGTGTCCATGTGCAGATCATCAAGACTGTCAGGAAGAGCACAGCTTCCATGGCCATTGATGGCTGCTCTTACTCCATTGAGGAAAACAAAGTTCTGGTTTCTGGATTTGGTCAAAAGGACATGCTGTAGGTGAGATTCCTGGAGTCCACTTTAAGGCTGCTAAAGAATCCAAGGTGTCACTTTTGGTCCTGTATAAAGGCAAGAAGGAAAGACTAAGATCCTAAATTTTGATAATGGAAACATAATAATAAATTTTCATATTCTGAAAATAAGAAACAGTGTCTAGTCTATTTTTATTTAGCAAAACCAAAAAAATTTCTATAATTTATCATATCTTTGTCAGTTTAAAGTTTTATATCTAATTTACCTTTTGTCATAACTAAGGAACACTAAAATTATTACTATCTAGTCTTTAAATACATCAAAGACCGAGAAATACATATTATATAAGTAAACAGGAAGTGCATTGTAAGCAACTTATAACGTTTTACAAATTACACAGACATCTGGCTACCTGTCAGTCACCCAAAGTTCCTTTACATGTTAGGGCATCCATCTTCAGCCTGCAAGCCAAGAGTCTCTAGAAGACTTATTAGTAAAGCAGGAAATTTGAAGGATTATCTTGCTTATCAGTTGTTTTCTTCTGTACCTTGTGAAATGTCTTGGGGTTTCTTCTGTGATAAGGAACTTGAAGGACCATCCCAACTTGTTTTGGACCAGTAGCTAACTTTTGCTGAAACAATGCAGTCTCCATAATGGGTTTCTTTGAGGCCTTTTATCCTCCCTGAAATAATAGGTGCTGCCAGGAGCAAATGTATCTGACTGCCCAAAAACTTCTAAGTTCTTAAAACATTTTAAAAGCCTTATTCTGTAGATCTTTGAAGTGTTGAAGATTACCTACCTACTTGAAAACTGCCTTTCTATATTTAGAAAGCCTAGCTAACATGACTATAAGTTTGACCATTATAGATTAATATTAATGTGTTTCTTAATTATTCTTCAAAATGTTAAATGAGTTGCACAAATATAAAACCTTAAACAAGAGTAGGAATATGCATACAGTATAAAAATTGATCTTGAATGTGTATCAATAAACCCAAATCCATACCAATGTAAAATATTTTGAAATTTACAGTTGTTGATGACATAGATTCAATAATCTACCATTTTAGCATTTCTATATTATATTTCTGTTTTCTTTTGAAATAGATTGACTATGACCATTAACCATTTATAATAAAAACAAACTTTTATAAACAATATTTTGGGAATTTGGGTATAGTTTTTTTTTATACTACCTCCTGCTGATTGGGAGTGCTGGCAATCTTATGAGGATCCTGAAAAAATTTAGAATTATGGAAAAGACTTGAGTGTACTAGTCTTTGAGGCTGCATAATCTCAGCCAGATGCGTTGAAGCTGATGTGGATGTTTAATCTACTGGACCATTGCTTCCATTAAAGACATCGCATGGGGTCTTCCTTGATAGAATCATATTAACCTGAAAGAAATCTACACTTCTCACTTTCTGTGGAAACAAAAGCAGAACCTTTTCTTTTCTAAACAATATATCTTTATATCCAAATTTTGAAGTCACAATAGCTTACATATGTTGGCTTAACTGGCCCCAAAATCAGGTATCTCTCTGCAGTAAGCTCATTAACAGTCAAAAATCAAAGAAAGCACAATAATATACATAATCCATGCTTACTGTATATTTTCCATCTTTATGTGGCTTTTTAATACTTTCTTTTTAAGGACTTTTCTACCCTTTTTCTTTTTTCTCTTAAGCCTACATATATTTTGAAACATTTTGTAATCCATTTAGAGATTTTTTTTTGATCTGAATCTGTCTTTATTGTATATTTGTAATCCTTTTTTGACCAGGAGAGTTTTGAAATTGCTAAGCTGCGTGGCTAAGACCAAAGCACTGCTTTGGCTGCTGGCTCTATCCTCCTCAGCTTTTCAACAGGATGCAGATACCAAAGAGTCATGTTTACCTCCCCAATTCTGAGAAGCAATATTAAATATTGTGGAGCTGTGATTTTAAGCCCAAAGTTGTGCTCCCAACACTCATGCAGCTGCTGGGAAAAGTTTCTTTGTATCACAGCCTGCAAGAGACCACAGGAGCCTGCCATGTTGCCACTGAAGCACACTTTGGCCAGGGTATGTATCTCTGTACCATGACCTATAATGAGTCACATGAACCAGGGAGCTGATCTTGGCTCCATTTTAGAATCTTTTTTAAAGGTCTCTCAGATTTCAGGTGTAAATTTTTGCAAGCATGTTTGGGTGCCAGTTGTTGGCAGAAGTCTCTATCTCCTTGCCCTTCATGATCCTGCAGAGAAACTGTCCTGTGTCTAGAAGCCACAATAAACACACAGAGGCTTACTAATTACAAACTCTTTGGTCTATGTCTTAGACTACTATTAACTAGTTCTTACATCTTAAATTAACTAATTTCTATTAATCTATGTATTGCTCTGTAACTTTGTAGCATTACCTACTTCATTACATCTTGCCTTCCTGGTAGTTGCTCACAGCATCTCCTCTGACCTCACATTTTTTCTCCTTGGATTTGTTATGGGTTTCTCACCTGGCTACGTCTTGCCTTGTCATAGGCACATAGCAGCTTCTTTTTGACCAATGCTAGCACTACATATTCACAACATACAGAAAGACCATTTTATGGCAGTTAGATATTAAAATGGCTACATAAGCTTGCCTTTTAGTTTTATTTGCTTGGAATATCTTTTTCATGTCCTCTATTCAGAGGTAATATCTAAGACATTGAAATGCAGTAGTAGAATGGATTCTCTTTTTGCATCCATTCTGTTAAGCTATGTTTCTTTTTTATTGTGTTGACCATTGATGATGACAGATACCAGTAACCAAGGATTGTTTATTAATATTATTTTATTATTGGTGGTGTTAGTGGTGGTGGTGTCTGTATGTGTGTGTGTGTGTGTGTGTGTGTTTACATATTTACCTAATGCAGACCATGAAAGGCCAACTCCCATCATCTGACTCAGAGATATAAAAAAATTTCTCAAAGTAGCCAAAGGTTTGTGTAGTGGGATTATGTTATATTGTAAATAATTATGAGTATGTGACTCCTGAGGAAGAAGATAGACTTCTCTGATACTGTATGACTACCCAAGTCTTCAATAATATGACAGTGGGATCAGGTTAGGGAAGCCTTGATAGCATCAACCATTCACAGCCAGGCCTAGGAGATCAGCCAGGGAGTGGTCAGTGTGTACTGCCTCTCTGTCTCTTGGGGCTTAGAAACAGTCACTTAAAAAGTGTTTTCCTTGATGGCAGCCAAGACAAGGCCTGAATAGCCTCCATGAGGATTGGCAAGAGTAGAACCAGTGGCTGAGCTAGCCACACTTAAAGCACACACTGTGAGGTCTAGTTCTGCTTGCCATCGGATATGGGGGTAGAAGCTGGTCAGATAGCTCTGGCCAACCAGAAGTATCTTTCCTAGTGTGTTTTCTCCTCTTTCTTGTGATACACCTTAAAGGCCAAGACTAAGACTTCTGCCTATGGAGTCAATGGTCCCCTGTCAAGATGTAAGTTTAACACTGATGTCAGGGAAACTCTGGGTAAAAATGGGTTATTAGAAGTTGCTTTCTCTCGGCACTCTCAGGATCTAAGTTAGTATGCTGTGAGAGCACATGTGTGAGGCATTTAAAACACTGGTATGAATTCTCCTGTTTGTCTTATACTACCTCTTGTATTATTTCAAATTTGACAGGCTTCAGATGACTCTATGCAGACTTGCTAGTAAGCAGGTCACAAAATTGTCTCTGGATATCTAAGGGGTATTTAGGCTATTTCTTTGTGCAAAAATGGATAAGCTTGGAGGTGTCTAGGTAAGGCAAAAGGCTAAGCAACCAGAGAATCTCAAGAACGCATCCTAGAGGTGAGGATGGACATTTTCTGCAGACTCATTCTCTATTACTGAGGCCCAGAAGGGAGGGATCCCACTGATAGATCTGGGACATCACTCAATCAATGAGTGATCCCAGGAGAATAATACAAACTACTAAGTAGGTGTTGGGACAAAGTCCTAAACAACTACAAGAGTGGGCATAAAAACCACACTAGCTATCCAGTCTGGGCTTCAATAGCAAGGAAGGCCAGAAATGAATGTCAGGTGAGAAAGAACAGCCATGACCAGTAAAAGTCATGACTGGGGTGATCCTCCAGAAGGCTGGAGTATTATTGGAAAGTTGGGATACTAAGTCTTTTTTTTGGGGGGGGGAGAAAATAGTTTGCATTTACATCAACTGAAAAAGGAAAACTTATTAATTTAGGCCCATGGTATTTGAACAAGCTGCAACAGGGCAGGTGGAAGGTGGCCTGGTAATGAGCCTTGGATCAGGGTGGTTTTTTTTGTTTGTTTTTTTTTTTTTTTTTTTTTTTTTGCCTATGTGCCCTTAAGCCTAGGAGAGAGCCTATTGGAGTCACAGCACAAAAGGTTGGTTTCTCCCATGAGATCAGACACACACACACACTATCAGAACCACACAAGAGTTTATTCAAGAGAGTTGCAAGGCAAAGAGAGGAGCAGAGAAACAAAAGAGAAAGAAAGAAACTTCCACATGGCAGCGACTTTTAAAAGGATGAGTGGGCATGGGATTTATGTAGCCACACCTAAGGGTGTGCCCTCCATACAATGGTGTGTTTTGCTGGCACCATATTGGATTTTCCATGTGGCTGCTACATTCCAGGAATTCTTATCTCACCCAGCACCATGTTTGGTTCATCATGTGGTGTGCTAGAAATACTTACACTGACATCACTAATTTGTAATTTCTGAAACTAAATTGAAATAAAACATTATGCCACTTTGACAGACAATTCTCCCTCAAGAACTATGAAGTGTATGACTCTGAGGACCAAGGGAAAGAAGCCTCCTGAGAGTCCAGTAGGAGTAATCCAGTGATTTTTTCTAAACAATATAGACTCTAAGAGGTTAAAGGTGCTGAAGACACCTCATGCTTAGGACACAAGACACAGATTGTTTGACTCAGTCTGACCAGGATGCCTCCTTTCTGTGGTCTACCATCCATGATACCAAAAAAATACTGTGCAAGCTGTCTAAAGAGGGAAGGAATTAATAGCCATATCATGCCTCAGCACTTATAAGCCACAACAAACAGACCATGGCAAGATAAAGGTGGCCCAGATTATCCAGCATTTCAGAGCACCTCTGTTGAAGTTTCCTTTGAGTTCTGCATCCAAAACTACTTTAAGGAGACTGGCTGAGATTACTCAGCCTTAGAGAATACTCCACAAAAGATTTGCTAATAATCCCAAATTTTTCTTTGGATCTCCATGGGATTACCAGTGCCCCCATTCAGCAGGAAGTAGCCTAGAGAACTGCATCCACATTCCCAAGAAATGGATTATGGATGCTCATGTTTGTTTACAGTATTAGGTATAATTTGTTATAGATAATTGGAAAAAAGGGATATTAGATTTGGGGTTATTATTGTTTTAAAAAGAAAAGAAGAGAAATGTAGTGGAATTTTACTCTATATCATTGTAAATAATTGTCCCAACTACTAATTTAATAAAAATGCTGATTAGCTGAAGGCATACAGAAAGTGTGGGCAGAGCTACCAGACTGGGAAAAATCTCAAAGCAGAGCAGACACACCACACAGGTGCCATAGAATCACCGGAGCTGCAAGGAGAGGCAGAGGAAATGCAGCTGAGAAAAAGTACTGAGTTGTATAGCTGAACAAGATGGGTTGAATTCAGATGAAGGGGTTAGCAAGATATATGCCTGGGCCCTAGGTCAATCAGTGTAAAAGTAATACAAGCATCTGTGTGATTATTTGGGCCTAAGTGGCAGTGGAGCTTTAGAGTGGGACCAACCTCTGGTCTAGAGCAGAAAGTCCAGGCCAGAAACCTAATAGAGCAGCCAGAGAATTTGAGAATGTGCAGACCTACAGAAGGTAGAGAGAGGAAGAGAGACAATTCCAACTTAAGTAAAATGTATTTAAAAGTAATTAAATAAATAAAATAGAGAGAAAAGTGACCATGAACAAACACTAGTAGGCATAGGGCAGTCATGTGAGATTGAACTCAGTAGGATTTTGGAATCTGTAGCTTTGATTATTTTTACAAAGATTCCTGTTATTTAATAACTCAAATTCATAAGGTGCTTGTATAAATTTTAATTCCTCTTGATTTATGAAACTAATAACTGCAAAAAAGAGGGATCATTTAATTAAACTGTAACTCTAGAACTTTTCAAGTTTCTGATCTTATATAAAAGTAAAAATCGAGGATATAATGTATATAAATAGAGTATGAACTTATAAAATCAATGTGAGTCATTCGTTTCAGAAAAAATATGAGAGTGTAAAAATTTGGGGGGAAGTTGTAGCCCCAGCTGTTCTAGAACTCACTTTGTAGACCAGGCTGTCATAGAAGCCAAAGAGATCTCCCTACATTTGCCTCTTCAGTTGCTGGGATTAAAGGCCTGAACCACCACTGCCCGACTGTATAAACATAATTTCAAGAGTCAATAAATACAAGAAATAAAAATCCTAAAAAGAAAATACACTCTTTGACCCTGCAGTACACAGTATCTGTTTTGAGGACTGTCAGAGCACAGCATCTCCTCTGCAGATGCTGAAAATCTCCCTGAGCCCCCACTGCTCCTCCTCCCACAGCCTGCCTGGGACCAGAGCACCTTCTGATTCTGCACTTGGGTACAGAGCACTTACCCAGATGAATGTGGCAGGGAGGACTCTGCCTGAGGAGATCTTGCAAGACTTAGGTAGAGGTAGTTTTTAATGCATACTTGCAGTTTATAATTGTAGTGTCTATTGAAGGTGATAAGTTCCTGCTAGGGACACGGAAATGTGACATCCTAGTGGAGCACTTTGTCTGTTTCTCTGTCTTGGATAGCAGCCATCTGAGGAGTACTGAGCACAAACTTTTCTCTGAGCTTTCTTGCCACATTTTAGGGAGGGATCAAATACTTGTCCTATAGACAACCCTAACTTGTCTCACCTTATTCTTCAGATATAATTCTGACCAAGGTCCTTCAATGTGAGGACTCTCTCTAGGATCCAAGACTCCTGGGCATCCCATGACTCCCTGTGAGTCAGGGTCCTTTCTCTACACTGTGGGACAGGCAGCCTTGCCCTAGGTCAGTCTTCCCATGGAGCTCTTGTTTTCCAGGTAGTGTTGATTCTGTTTCCCAATGTTTCCAAACTCTGAGTTGTAGGATTTTAGCTGTGATGAAATTTTAAAGTGAGTTGTTACAGAAAATATTTTTTTTAATTATAAGTAGTCAGGCAATGCTTAGGTTTGTTACTAACTAGATATTTAATTTAAATTATTCCGTATTTCCTATCAGTGTTCTACCACATGGCAGTACCTTTTGTCAGCATGGCATGTTCATCTTGCTTCTCTCCATGTCTCCTGGTGACTCTTGATTCCCCAGACTCTGCCTTTATTATTATTATTATTATTATTATTATTATTATTATTATTCCCAGCATCCTCTCAGTCTGGCTCCTGTCTGAGCTCTTCTGCACAGCTATTGACCAGTATACTCTTTATTAATCCAATCAGAAGCCACCATGGCAAAGACACATCTTCATGGTGTACACAAAAAAAGATGATTCCACAAAAGAGAGGTACTCATACTTTGATTTCTTACACACAAAAAAATAGAATGAATACAAACAAGTTATGGTATGTATAATGTATACACATACAGAAGCAAATGCATATGATTAAACTACTTGTACAAGTAATCTAATTTGGTGGATGCAGTGTTTTGGGATTTTTTTTCAATTTGACAAAAATGAGATAAACCTAGAAATCAGGACCCTCAACTGAGGTATTGCCTCCATCACATTGGACTATAGGCAAATATTTAGGGGACTGATGATGGATGTGATAGAGCTCAGTGCACTGTGTGCAGTGCCATAGCCTGGGGAGGTGGTCTTGGTTTGTATAAGCAAGCAAACAAGCCAGAGAGCCAAGAAAAAGACAGTAAGCAGTGTTCTGTGGTTCTGCTACAGTTTCTGTTTTCAGATTTCTGCTGGATCTTTGCTCAGACTTCGCTCAAAAATGAAGTAGAAAGTATAAGCCAAATAAATCATTTTCCCCAAGTCAAATCTGTTCAGTGTTTTATCCCAGCAACAGAAAGCAAACAAGAACAGTGGAGAAATTCTATTGTGCAATTTATGAAGATAATGGCACAGACTAAGTTTAAAGTTTCTTTACATAATTTTGTTTTTAATTTCAGACTTTAAATGATTAAATATATATTTTATTCAAGACTTCTTATTTATTGTACATACCAACCACAGATCCCCCTCTCATTAATCCTCCCACTACACTTACCTAGCCTTTCCCACCCATCCACTCTCAGCCCTTCCTCCAAAAGAATAAGGCCTCCTTGGAGAGTCAGCAAACCCTATACACTCAGGTGAGGCAGAAACAAGCTCCTCTCCCAACATCAAGCTGAGCAAAGTGACCCACCACAGCTAAGAGGTTACAAAAAGCCAGCTTCCAGAGGACTTTAAATAGACCAAGCTACACAACGATCTCCCATATGCAGAAGGCCTAGTCTGGACCCATTCAGGCTCCACGGCTGTTGCTCTAAAGTTTGTGAGTTCCAGAAGCTTTGTTTGTTTGGATCTGTAGATTTTCCCATCATGATCTTGACTCACCTGCCTTGTTCATATAATCCCTCTTCCTCTCTTGTACTGGACTCTGGGAGCTCAGCCATCCACAAGATTGACTCCGGCTTAGACTACTAGCAATCATGGAGAGGGGCCTCAACTGGTCTACCTCAGTAATCAGACAGACAAATACCCTGTCATCATAGAGCCTTCATCCACTAACAGATGGCAGCAGAGGCTGAGATCCACAGCTAATTATGTTTTATTATGTTCAGTTATAAGCAAGTGAGAAGGATGGAATGTAAAAGTCAGGGCAAAGCTTGAGAGCCAAAGTGAATACAGGCAGAGGGAACATAGCAGAGGCTGAGGCCAGGCTGGCTCTGCTCCATAAGGAGCCTGAAAGATCAGCATTGTCCTTCCTGACAGAGGCTGGAAAAGCTCTGAAGATATACGCAGTTTATATTGTCTCCCACAGAAATAAAACACACTTAGGGAAAACATTATGAGCCCTGTGACAAAACAAGACCCAGTGATTTTTAGCAAAAGAGTGCAGCCACACCAGCCTAGTGGTGCACTCCTGATATCTGTAAAATGTGATACGTCCACAGTTGGAACCAGGAGGATTGTAGGTTTGAGGCTGGCCTTGGCTATACTGAGAGGTTCAGTTTCAAAAATAAAATCAACAATAATGATTCCATGTGGAGTGATTGATACTCTTGGCTTTATTATTTGAACAGAATGCTTTAAATAACTCATATCTTGTGTCTACAATTAAGTAGACTATAGATGGAAATATTATTCTAGAAAAAACTGGAAATCTGGGAGGGATTGGATGTTGAGTTTTTTGCTTTTTGCTAATTTTTTCCTTCTTCTTTATTTATTTTGTATTTATCAAGAAAAACAGTAAAATGAATTTAAAATGATGATAAGTTAACAATAACTATAAAGAAGATAAAAATCATAAACATGACTTATCAAGGGTGATAATGCAAATAAGGTTGGTACACATATATTTACTTTATGTTCAGCTTTCCCTCAGATGTCTTTTTTCCATTCCTGTATATTCTTATTCAACATCCCTTCCCGCTCCGACCACATCAGGTCATTTTTTCTTCTCCACAACTCCCCATCCCCTCCCTGGGCAGGGAGCAGACAGTCGTATGGTCCCACTGACCCAATAATGCTTGGATCAGTCTCCACTCCTGGCAAATCCAGTTTTGTCCCCCCTCCCTCAAGACTGAGTCAGGTGTTCCTATAGCTGGAGTGGGATCCGAAGGGTCAATCCAGGGTGTTTGTGATCCTAAGCTGCTCAATGGTTGTGTTTTGCAGCTTGGAGATGCTTGGCTTTTTTTCTTGTTTGTTTGTTTAGAGACCACTAATGAGTGAGTACATGCCCTGCTTATCTTTCTGAGTTTGTGATACCACGCTCAGGAGGATATTCTCCAAATCCACCCATTTGCCTGCAAATTTTAGGATATCATTTTTTCTTACTGCTGAGTAGTATTCCATTGTGTAGATGTACCACAGTTTGTTAATCCATTCTTCAATTGAGGGACATCTAGGTTGTTTCCAGGTTCTTGCTATTATAAATAATGCTGCTATGAACATAGTTGAGCTAATACCTTTGGAGTGTGAATGTGCCTCTTTAGGGTATACAACTAGAAGTGGTATTGCTTGGTCCTTGGGGAGATTGATTCTCAATTTTCTGAGAAACTGCCATATTACATTCCAAAGTGGCTGAACAAGCTTACAATCCCACCAACAATGGAGGAATGTTCCCCTTGCTCCACATCCTCTCCAACATAGGCTGTCATTTGTGCCTTTTATCTTAGCCAACCTAACAGGTGTTAGGTGGTATCTCAAAGTTATTTTGATTTGCATTTCTCTGATGGCTAAAGATGATGAGCACTTTTTCAGGTGCCTTTCAGCCATTCGTAGTTCCTCTGCTGAGAATTCCCTTTTTAGATCTGTACCCCATTTTTTGATAGGGTTATTCAAGGTTTTGGGCTCTAGATTCTTGAGCTCTTTACATATCATGGAGATCAGTCCTCTATCACTTGTAGGGTTGGTGAAAATCTTTTCCCATTCTGTAGGCTGTTGTTTTGTCCTATTGACAGTGTCCTTGGCTTTACAGAAGCTTCCTAGCTTCAGGAGATCCCACTTACTGATTGTTGGTCTTAGTGTCTGTGCCACTGGTGTTATATTTAGGAAGTGGGCACCTGTGCCACTTCATAGAAGTGTATTTCCCACTTTCTTTTCTATCAAGTTCAAAGTAGATGGGTTTAAGTTGAAGTCTTTGATCCACTTGGATTTGGGTTTTGTGCAGGGTGACAGGCTCAGATCTATTTGCATTTTTCTACACACTTCCATCCAGCTATGCCAACAACATTTGTTAAATATACTATTTTTTTCCGTTGAATGTTTTGGGCCTCTTTGTCAAACATCAGGTGTTCATAGGTTTTTGGGTTAATGTCTGGATCCTCAGTTCTATTCCATTGGTCCACAAGTCTGTTTTAAATGTCAGTACCGAGCTGTTTTTATTACTGTAGCTCTATAGTATAGCTTGAAGTCAGGGATGGTGATACGTCCTCAGGATCTTTTGTTGAGTAAAATTGTTTTGGCAATCCTGGCTTTCCTGTTATTCCAAATGAAATTCAGTATTATTCTTTTAAGGTCCAAAAAATATTGTGTTGGATTTTGATGGGCAGTGCATTGAATCTGTAGATTGCCTTTGGTAGAATTGCCATTTTTACTATGTTGATCCTACCAATCCAAGAACATGGGAGAGCTTTCCATTCCTTGATATCCTCTTCATTTTCTTTCTTCAGTAATTTAAAATTTTTGTCAAATAGGTCTGTTACTTCTTTCTTTATAGTTACTCCAAGATATTTAATACTATTTGCAGCTATTATGAAGGGTAATGTTTCCCTTATTTCTTTTTCAGCTCTTCTTTCTTTAGTGTATAGAAGGGCTACTGATTTCTTTGAGTTTATCTTGTATCCTGCTACATTGCTGAAGGTGTTTATCAGCTATAGCAGTTCCCTGGACGAATTTTGTGGGTCACTTATGTACACAATCATATCATCTGCAAATAGACATAGCTTCACTTCTTCTTTTCCAATTTGTATCGCCTTAATCTCTTTTCGTTCCCTTATTGTTTTAGATAAAACTTTGAGAACTATATTGAATAGATAAGGGGAGAGAGGACATCCTTTTCTAGTTCCTGATTCTAGTGGGATTGCTTTGAGTTTTTCTCCATTAAGTTTGATACTGGCTGTCGGCTTCTTGTAAATTGCCTTTATTATATTTAGGTATTCTCCCTGTATTCCTGATCTCTCCAGGGCTTTAATCATAAAGGAGTGTTGGATTTTGTCAGAGGCTTTTTCCGCATCTAAGGATATGATCATGTGGTTTTGTTCCTTTAGTTTGTTTATATGATGGATAACATTTACAGTTTTTCATATGTTAAACCAGCCCTGCATTTCTGGGATGAAGCCTACTTGGTCATGATGGATGATATCTTTTATACATTGTTGTATACGGTTTGCCAAAATTTTGTTGAGAATTTTCGAATCTATATTCATGAGGGAAATTGGTCTGTAATTCTCCTTCTTTGTTGTGTCTTTGAGTGGCTTGGGTATTAGGGTGATTGTGGCCTCATAAAAGGAATTAGGCAATATTCCTTCAGTTTCTACTGTGTGAAATAGTTTGAGGAGTAACGGTAGTAAGTCTTCTTTGAATGTCTGGTAGAATTCAGCACTAAAACCATCTGGACCAGGGCTTTTATTTTTGGGGAGGTTTTTAATGACAGCTTCATTTTCCTTAAGGGTTATAGGCCTGTTTAGGTAATTAACATGATCTTCATTTAATTTTGGTAGATGGTACCTGTCCAGAAAGCTGTCCATTTCTTCTAGGTTTTCCATTTTTGTGGAATACAGATTTTCAAAATATGACCTGATAATTCTCTGTATTTCCTGGGGGTCTGTTGTTATGTCCCCCTTTTCATTTCTGATTTTGTTGATTTGAACACTCTCTCTCTGTTTTTTGATTAGTT
>PVIH01013006.1:49361-60804 GCA_004025045.1 Sigmodon hispidus | reverse complement strand
GTGTGACCATAGGACTGTCTGCTCCCTGCCCAGGGAGGGGATGGGGAGTTGCAGAGAAGAAAAATGATCAGATGTGGTGGGAGGGGGAAGAGACTTTCAATAAGGATATACAGGGATGGAAAAAAAATTCAGAGGGAAAGCTGAACACAAAGAAAATATATGTGTAGTAATCTTATTTGCATTTCCACCCTTGATAAGCTATGCTTATGATTATTATCCTCTGTATAGTTATTGTTAACTCTTCGGCATTTTTAAATTCTTTTTACTGTTTTTTTGATAAATACAAAATAAAGATGGAAAAAAATGGCATCATGATATTTGCAGGGATATAGATGGAACTAGAAAACAAAATCATCTTGAGTGAGGCAAATCAGACTCAGAAAGACAAATATGGTATGATGTGCTCACCTAAAAGTAGATATTAGTTTTTAAGTAAATGTTAATTGTATTACAATTCACAGACCCAGAAAGCTTAATAATAAGAAGGACACTAAGTGGGATGGTGGGATGCATAGATCACACTGGGAAGGGAATATAGAATAGTTTTGACTTCTTAATAGAATAAAAAAAAGTGTATTAAAGTTTTACAAATCTAGCATTTGGCATCAAAGAAAACAAACTATTATAAATACAAAGAACAAAGTGCATAAAAAGTTTAGAAAGAGTAGAATTAGTTACATTTTTCTGTAATAAATATGTGTGACTCATCTAAACAGTCATCTCAGCTATTTGTGTCTTCAATTTTCCTAATGTTCCATACAAGCTTTCTGCCTAACATAACAGGCTTTTCTAACAGCAGGGCAAAACTTTGAGAAATTTGGAAGCATAATCAGAAAACGAAGTTTTTTTTTCTCAAATGTCAGATGCAATTGATTAAATTATCTTCATGAATATGAGATTACGCATACAAAACAAATAAATTTGAATGTGGATACAATTACTCATAATGTAGAAGTAAAATTCATGTTGTTCATGAACTCTAATTATTTATTCTCACACATGGAGACTTTTGTGGAGTAACTTTGATGACTCATATTAGAAACAGCTCACAGACAATTACTGTCCAAACTTGCCAATGACACTAAAAAAAAAAAAAAAAAAAAAAAAAAAAAACCCAAAAAACCCTCAAATCTATGAAATTGATTTTCTCTCACCATAAGCTATAGAAACTTGATTTTATGTTCAATTAAGAGAAAGTTTACTCAATTATGAAAATTATATTAAATTAGCAAGCATGATATGTTTTTCATGATTCTTTGTCAGTTCTTACCTCTCCAATAACAGTCAACCAATAATGGACTTCTTTTTGCACTAACATTTCAACTTTTTGTCTTTTCTTGGAAATTTTTCTAATGATATTATCATTTAAAATGTAATTGTTGCATCAAATATTTATTTCTTTGAACTATTAATTTTTCAAGATCAGCTCATAGGCTCTTGCTTCATGGGCCATAAATAAGTTCTCAATCTGCTACTTCAGCACATCTCTAATTGTAATGCACTGGATAATGTTATAGGCCATTATACAGATGCTTCTGTTATCGAAAGGTGGCAGGCAGTGACATTGAAATGTGTACTTCCATCGGAAGACTGTGAACTCAATCACCAGTCTTAATGTAATAGTTTTTTTTCTAACTGTAGGAACCCTAATTTGTTTAGCTGCATTTGTCCTTTAAGTACACTGTTATATTTTAATTCTTGAATATAACAACCAAATGAAAGATATAGTATGGCGTTTCTGATATAAAAATTACCAGATTTTAGATTTTTTTATATTTTATAATTATGTCATTCACACTGTTGTTATTGAAATGTTTAAGTCCTATTTATGGAAGTACAGAAAATTATGTTCTTTTCTTTGTTAACAGAATAAAGCTAGAATGAGAGTCTGTTCATTCACAAAAACCAACAGGTTTTTATCCTCAATGCATGCTGTGGTCCACTTAATTTAAATCCCTTTTTACTTGAGGGTCATCAAATGAACATTCCAAGGAGGTTCTCACAATTTTTGCTGTTTTGGCTTTTCTTGTTATCAAAACAAATAAATATATATAACATAAATATACACAACAAATATATATGCATAAAATAAAGATTACTAAGATATACTTTCAGACCACCTGAACAACCTGGAAATTTTCAGACCATGTTACCATCTAAGCTGCCTGAAAGGGACACCACACTGTCAACTTTGCAGCAATTTCTGCAGAGAGCTCCAGGTTGCCAACTTTTGTGAACTCTCACCCAAACTGAGGTGGTTAATTTTCTTAAGGACACTTCTGCTTTTGCATATAATTCTCATATAATTTTCTACCATTATTCCTCTAAGTAATCCCAAGAATTTATTGGTTCATCAGTTGGACTTTGATGGTATCCTTACTCTAGTCCAAAGTGAATAGGCCTCTGTTCACATCTTCCTTGAGAATAGTACCACACTTCAAACAAGTGCTGTTTTTGAAAACTTCTCCATATTGCTTTCCCAGCTCTAGATGAAGCTAAAATATGAACATGCAGGTTCTCCAAGGCTGCTTCAGAATATACAGTACATTTAACTTACTATGACCATCTCTGCTTTTAGTGGTATTTCTGCATGTTGGGGTCAATGATGATTTTGTGTGAAGAAAATTTTGGTAGTTAATAATTAAAAATAAAATGTCGGGGCTGGAGAGATGGCTCAGTGGTTAAGAGCACCGTTTGCTCTTCCAGAGGACCCAGGTTCGATTCCCAGCACCCACATGGCAGCTAACAACTGTCTGTATTTCCAGCTCCAGGCAAACACCAAGGCAAATAAGTAAATAAATAAATAAATAAAGTTAAAAAAAAGTCATGGTATCTTACAGTATATTGTATGAACACAGTAATGAAGCAGTTTATGTATATATGTATATATATATATATATATACACAAAGAGCACATTGACCTCTCTCTTTCTCACTATCTCCCCTTTTCTGTGTGTGTGAGTGTGTATATTTGTGTGTGTGTGTGTGTTTATGTGTGTTTGTGTGTATGTGTTTGTGTGTGCTAGAATACTGTCCTGCTATGTATCTCAGAATAGCTTTTAATTTATGGGATTCCTATCTCTGCTTCTAAAGTCCTGAAATTATGAACATGTTCTACTGTGCCTGGCATATACAATGAGATTTTTAGAAATAGTAAAAACCTGGAAACAACTTAGATGCTCCTTAACTGAAGAATGGATTGACAAACTGACACATTTACACAATGAAGTACTACTCAGCAATAATAAAAGATATTCTAAAATTTGCAGCAAATGGATGAACTTGGAGAGTATCCCCCTGAGTGATGTAACACAGGTCCAGAAAGATAGGCATGGGAGTTATTATTATTACTCACTAATAAGTGGATTTTTGACAAAAACAAAAACAAAAATCAAAGAATACCCAAGCTGCAAGCCACATCCCCTGAACACCTTAGGATCAGAAGGAACTTAAAAATATTCAGAGATTCCCTTGGGAAGAAAAAACAGAGAAGATCTGAGCAAATTGGGAACATAAAGGTTAGCAATCCAGAAGAGATGGGAACAAATCATGAAAAAAGGATGTTTAGTGAGAGGAGCTACAAAGAATGAGAAAAAAGGAGATGGATATCTCGTTAGAGGAAGGCACTGTGGGGTTAAAAAAAGACCAGGTGCTATGGAAACCTCCAAAAACTCACAGAATGTCCCTGGCTAGGTCTCCAACCAATAGTGGAGGGAGTGCCTAAACAGGACTTACCCTATAAGCAAATGAATAGCCACCCTAAGTGTCATTATAGAACCTTCATCCAGCAATAAACAGAGGTGGAAGCAAGGATCCATAGCTAAGCACCAGCTAGAGAAAGAGAGAGAGGAGAGTCTATATGAGCAAAGGGATAGAGATTATTGGGAGGAATGCCACAGAGATGGCAGGCTGGAGCTCTGAGGAGCTCACTGAATCAAAAATAGCCCCTGGAGAATCATCAGGAATAGGAACTAAACCCTACAAAAGCAGATGACATTTGAATGGCATGGGCAGTTTGTGGAGTCTCGTGGAATAGGATCAGACTATGTTCCTTTGCATAAACTGGCACCTTGGAGACCCTTCCCTACAGAAGAACACCTAACCCAGTCCTAATATTGAGATGAGGACATTAGACCTACCTCAAATGGATACACCTACACCAGACTGAACTGACCCAAGTTGGTACTCCTTCCCCTCCTTGGGGAATAGATGGGGGGATGGGGTGGCGGGAGGTTGAGGGAGGACTGGAAGGGATTGGGAGAAGGGAAGGGAGGGTAAGCAGGGGGATATAGGAGGAAAAATTTAAAAAATAAAAAAGAAAGAAAAATTTACACAGTTACTGAGATCCCAATTGCTCACTCAGGTCAGCCATCTCTATTGGCCTCCCCCTCATGATCCTGATCCCTTTGCTCATGTTTCTCTCCTTTCTCTCTCTCTTCAGATGGACCAGGAGCTTGACCTATGGATCTCTGCTTCTGCCTCTGTTTGTTGCTGGATGAATGTTCTTTCATGACATTTAGGGTGGTCATTCATTTGATTATAGGGGAAGGCCAGTTTAGGCACCCTTTCCACTATTGCTTGAAGTCCTAGTCAGGGATATCTTGTGAGATTTTGAGTGCTTTCCTAAACTTCACAATGGCCTATCAAGATACCTATTTCTTTATTCTCCCTCTCTATTGCTCTTCCCACTCAGCCATCTCCTTCTCTAATGATTTCTTCCCATCTCCTTTTGCTCACTCCTCCTTATGATCCCAATTTACTCAGGAGATCTCTATTTCCCCTTCCCAGGGGGATCCATGGATGTCTCTCTTAAGTTCTTTCTAGTTACCTAGCTGCTCAGGGTTTGTGGACTGTAGCCTGGTTATCCTTTGCTTTATGTCCAAAATCTGTATATAAGTGAGGACATACCATGTCTATCTTTCTGGGTCTGTGTTACCTCAGTCAGAAAGATACTCTCTAGATCCATTCATTTGTCCACATGACCCTTGTTATTGGGAGCTCACTAACTCTGAAATGAGAACTGAGAAACCTTCATGGAAAGAAACTAACCTCTCTGAATGTAGGTGACAGTCAAATAGCTTGGGCAGTTTGTGGAGCCTCTTACTGTAGAAGCAGTGTTTATTCCTGGTGCATGAACTGGGATCTTTTTTTTCTATGTTTAATCTATGTTTTGCAGTTTCCGTAAGTAAGACTACTCCTTCTTCTTCTTTGGTGGTCTTATTCAGTTTAGAGCAACTCTGTTTATAACACTCTCCAATTCTAATGGAGATCTTTGTTACCAACTTAATTACCTGTAGCTCATTGTCAGTCTAAAAAGGCTAAGGTGATTTGAATGAGGAATGATCTAAGTTCATTCCCAAATATACATGTCACTGTTTTAAACCATAATATGTCTGTACTTTCTGAGTGTGAAGAAAATAGAAAACATGCCTGCATAAGCTGTGAGAAAAACATCAAGATCTCCATGTGCAGTAAGACACAGTGAGGAGGCAGATATGTCTCTAAATCAAGGAAAGGGTATTCATGATTTTCCTGACCCTTGACTTTAGATTTCTAGCCTCCACAATCACAAAGTGGTACTTTCGTTAAGCCACTCCCTCTGTCTTTGCATTTTGTTATAGAAGCTCTAGCAAACAAATGGCATTTTTTATCTTATATGTTCAACATATGACATATATCTTGAAAACCATACCCTACAGAGGAACTCCTTACTCAGCCTTGATGATGGGAAGCCAGGAGACTGGGACCAACCTCAACTGGGTACGTCAGACCTAACTGACTTACCTTGGGAATCGCTGCCCTCAGGGAATGGGTGGGGGGATGGAATGGGAGGAGGCTGAGAGAGGACTGGGAGGAAAGGAGGGAGGGGGACCAGTGGTGGGTAAGGGAAAAACTTTAAAACAGAAATAATTTACATAATTACAGTGAAACTTCTATGTGTACAGTTTGGTCTATTTTCACAAGAATTAGGTAAAAAATAGTTTTTTGGCTACAAAATTTTTTTTTCCATCCTTTTCCAGTTGATTTCTCTGTCTTAAACACAGACAATCATACTGTAAGTTTGGACAATGTATTTTATTTTATTTTTTACTAAAATATGTTCTATGTCAAATCTCAAAAGTGTTGTATTTTAACTATATTTTATGATTCATCTATGTTGTATGTTTTATTATTTCATTCTTTTCTAACTGTCAAATTCCACTGCCTGATACATTCAGTATTTAATGTGTATTTGAGCTGTATTAATTTGGGACTGATGTGAACAAATTAGCTATGCCTATTGATCAGCATATCTTCTTATAGCCATGTGTCATTTTTCTTGAGTAAATACTCAAGAGGAATTTTACAATTGGGTACATATATACTCATAACAATTGTTACTAAATAGCTTTCCAATATGATAAATGTAATTTTTTACCCCCACTAGCTCTAATGAGTTTCCTTAGTTCTCACTGATGCCTGCCTTGCTGTGCTTAGTCATTTCACTTGGTCATTTTGACTAGTGCAAAGGTGTCCCTGTGGTTTAGCTTGACCTTCTTTATGGACATAGATGTTTGTTTCCCATGTGCTTATTGACCATTTCTGCACATGAATTTGAAAAAAGTTGGTTTATTTGTATCTTATTTGCTGTTCTTTAATTTAAATTTATTTTCTTTTATATAAAGATTGTACAGCTATGTGGATAGGAAGTTTTTATACATATGTATACTTATGGTTCAAGTTAATCACTTCCATTTAATCAAATATGTATTATTTCCCCAATTTTTACTGCTATTCTTATTAGAATTATGAGCTGTTCATTTCTGGTATCATGCCAGTTTGTCTTTCCTCAGCAATTCTATCTCTTTATTTTTCAGGACCTAATTTCTTTTTATTCATATTTTAATTAATTTTACAAACCAACAATAGATTCTTCCCTTATCTTTCTTCCTGCTCCCCCATAATTTCTCCTTTTCTTTCTGCGAAAAGTTAAGGCCTCAGAATTTACTATTTTTAGTCTTTTTTTTTTTTATTTAAAAGTGTGTTCTTTTCAACATACCCACTACTCTTCTTCTTTCTTCCCCTATTTCCAGTCATCCTTCAGCTCCTCTCCCCCCAACAAACACACCATCCATTGGTTACAGGGAGCAAGGACTCCCAAGGTGAGTTAATGCAGACTGGCATATTCAGGTGAGGTAGGATCAAGACCCTCCCCCCAGTATCAAGGCTGAGCAAGTTGTTCCTCTGTAGGAAGTGAGCTCATGCACCAGGAATAAATTTTGGTCCCACTGCTAAAAGCCCCACAACCTGTTCACATCACACAACTGTCTTCACATTTAGAAAGCCTAGTTTAATCCCTAATGAGTTTCCTCTACTCGTTAGTAAGTGCCTTACGTAATTATCATCAGAGAGCACAAAATTTGAACAAAGGCAGGGACCTGAAGCCAGAATTTTTTTATTACAAGTCAGTATTATGAAATTGGTGGTATGTGGATGAAACTTGTCTTTGTTTTTCATGTTATTTTGATTTTGTTGCAGGATTTACACATTTGGAATAGGTTGCTTATTTGGTTTCTTTTGCTTAATTTTTCATTTTTTCCTCTCAGTTTACTTTTATTCTTTCATTGAATAAACATTTGTCGTATCCAGGTGAGTAGTATACCTTCAAGGAATTAGGATGTGATTTTTCTTTGTGAGCTTTCTTTTAGGAGAGTTTTCAGGTGGAATAGATATTCATAAACAGGAGGAACTGGGGTCCTCCACTTGGTGAAGGAGGCCTTGTAGGCTGGGATTTTAGACAAAAAATTCAAGGAGCTATGGGAAGGGCTAGCAAGGAAGTTCTGGCGGCCATATTGTACGTAGAATAAGGTTCCATGGCAGTGTGGGTAAACCTAAGATGGGAAGCTGAAGTTTCTTACTTGGTCCATGGGGTTTCAGAGCATTATAGATTGCAGAGGACCATAGGAGTATATATACAGCAGATGAAAAACAGCATTTCACAGGTTTTTCTACAAGATGAATGACTTTGTGTTTGGGAATCCCACTAGGCAATTTCCACGGGGATGTCTTGGCAAGGCCTTTAGGGTGACTAGCTGTGGATAACAATTGTTTTCTGTCTATAACTTTCTCAGGTGTCACTGCTATGCCTCCCTAATGTAATCTTGTTCAGCCACTTTGGAATGCAGTATGGCGATTTCTCAGAAAATTGAGAATCGTTCTCCCCAAGGATCCAGCAATACCACTTCTGGGTGTATACCCTAAAGATGCACAGTCACACTCCAAAGGCATTAGCTCAACTATGTTCATAGCAGCATTATTTGTAATAGCAAGAACCTGGAAACAACCTAGATGCCCCTCAACTGAAGAATGGATTAACAAACAGTGGTACATCTACACAATGGAGTACTGCTCAGCATTAAGAAAAAATGATATCCTAAAATTTGCAGGCAATTGGATGGATTTGGAGAATATCCTCCTGAGTGAGTTATCACGAACCCAGAAAGATAAGCAGGGGATGTACTCACTCATTAGTGGACTCTACACAAACCAACAAACCAACAAGAAAAAAGCCAAGCATGCCCAAGCTGTAAACCACAACCACTGAACAGCTTGGGATCAGAAACACCCTGGACTGACACCTTGGATCCCACTCCCCCTAGAGGAACACCTGACTCAGTCTTGAGGTTGTGGTGAGAAAACTGGATCTGCCAGGAGTGGAGACTGAACTAAGCAATAGTGGGACAGCGGGACCTTCGGACTGCCTGCTGCCTGCCCAGAGAGGGGATGGGGAGTTGTGGAGAAGAAAGAATGACCTGATGTGGTGGGAGGGGGAAGGGATCTTGAATAAGGATATACAAAGATAGAAATTGTGACTTCTTTGTTCATAATAATAAAATAAAAAAAGAAAAAAATAACTGTGGGGTTCTGTTCAAAGCCCTTTGTTAGTATGTTTTACATTTTTGGTCACATTTATAATTTTTGATAGTCATGTCTGATGTACAAACATAATACCAGAATATTCTTCCTTACTGACACAGAAAATAACAGTACTTTTCAGTCTCAAAGATAATTAATTTTAGACTTCAGAACAAATTCAGACTAAACTGCTCCTACATAAAATATACAAAGATTAATTTCCAGATGTTGTTTATTATTAAATCAAGGCCAAGCTGTTTTAAGACCTATTCTTCCTTTCCATAGCTGACTTTCTGCACGTACCATGACCACTCAAGATTCACCCTGATACTGTTATTTTTATGCCCTGAATTTCAGTGTCATTCTCAGTCTGGGAAAAAGTTATATGCAAGGCCAAGCATTTACACTGTCTTTTCTTTGTGACCTTACTAGCCTGAGAAAAAAAACTGTATGACTTCATATGTTATCATAATGGGTTTGGGCCCAGAAAATGTAGTATATATTTGTCCAGAATTTGGCTAAGGAAAGAAAGAGGGTGAGCAGCAGCAGTGTGGTGGGTAGTGGGGAGGAGAAGGGATGTGAGCAGGTATGAATGAGAGTGTGTAAGAGCAGTAGCGATATAGGGATGAAGCTATGCTGAATGTGAGTGTATGTGTGCTGAATGAGAGGTGAACAAAAAGGAATCCTAAAGAGAGGGTGACAAATATGTGAGAGAGCAAATATATGAGATAGTGATTGAGCAAAGTGTGAATGAATGATGTAGAAGAAACATATGTGTGTAAGACAGATAAAGCTATGTGAAAGAGTTGTTGCTATATATAGGAACTATGCACAGACCTGTATGAAAGTATGTAAGAACAATGTAAAATGTTATATGATAAGAGAGAGCTATGTATATAAGATGAATAACTATGGCTATAGGAAGATTTGTAGCTGTGTGAGGCAAGGAAGATAAAACTGTAAAAAAGTGTAGAAGAGAATATATGTAAAAGAAAGATATGAAAACATATAAAAATAGAAGTAACTGTATAGAGATGTATGCCCATATAAATGTAAATGTTGTATTATAGGATGCAGCAATGTGGAGATATGTAGGTGAATGGAGACAGAGTCAGAGACCATTTATAAGAAGTTACCATTAGAAGGCAAGAATGTTTCTTTATTTTACCAGTCAGTCAGATAGGGATTTATTCATAATTATCTCTGATAAAAAATTATCTTATTCCTTTGCCACTCTGAGACATTTCTTTTATTACTCTGAAGTTGGCCTCTCATGGTCTGCAATAGTAGATGGGCTTACACAAAAAAAGCTTGAGTCCTCTACCTGGTCTAGGAGGCCATGGGACTCTCAGTCCTCAACCATTTAAGAGGACTTTTTTAAAAATTTATTTTTAAAAATGTAAATCCTGGGCTGAAGAGATACCTCAGTGGTAAAGAGCACTCACTGACTGCTCTTCTGGAGGACCTGAGTTGAATTCCCAGCATCCACATGGCAGCTCACAACTGTCTGTAATTCCAAGATCTGACACCCTTACACAGTCATACATGCAGGCAAAACACCAATTCACATAAAAATTTAAAATAAAATATTTTTAAAAAGTGTAAATCCCAGTTGAAGAGATGGCTCAGCAGTTAAGAACATATATTGATTTTTTTTAAAAAAAGTATTTATATATTTATTATTTGGTGATTTTACATCATGTCAGATGTTCAAGAATAAATTAGATATTGTATCTAAGTAACAGAATTTAGAATGGATGGAGAACAGAGGACTAGTGTCTACGTTGACAGGATAGCTATCTCTACATCATGTAAGTGCATCCTAACAAGCGGGATGCTTAAACTACCTTGGAGCTTTAATAGTATGTGTGAAAATTCATCTAGAAATGGAACTACTGAAAAAATTTACATGAGCAAATGAGTCATCCCAGGATGTAAGTAATAAAAATATAATCCTACCTCCATCATGAGAGCTGACTTCAATTAAGAGATGTGTAAAAAAAAAAAAAAAAAAAAAAAAAAAAAAAAAAAAAAAGAAAGAAAGAAAGAAAGAACACATATTGAGCCCAAGTTTGATTCTCATCAGTTCCTCACAACTATTTACAACTGCAGATCAAGGGAATCCAACAGCCTCTCTGATCTGTATGGGCTCTGTCTCTCTATCCCTCTCTCCATCTCTGCCTCGCACGCACACACACGTTTATATAAGCACACACAAATACACATAATAAAGTAATTCAAAAAAATTTTAAAGTACTACAAAATATATGAAGCACACTGTAGAAATCTCTCTAAAGAAGTAGAGTTAAGGGCTGGAGAGATGGCTCAGCAGGTTAAGAGCACCGTCTGCTCTTCCAGAGGACCCGGGTTCAATTCCCAGCACCCATGTGGCAGCTAACAACTGTCTGTAGTTCCCATTCCAGGCAAACACAAAGGCAAATAAATAAATAAATAAAGTTTTTTTTAAAAAAAAAAAAAAAAAAAAAAAAAAAAAAAAAAAAAAAAAAAAAAAAAAAAAAAAAAAAGAAAAAAAAAGAAGAAGAAAAAA